>JAYESA010000002.1:160451544-160524044 GCA_036927795.1 Iris macrosiphon | reverse complement strand
GTATTTTGCGTAATTACGTAATTTGTTTGGAAAAATCACCTGGTTCCTAAAAATACTAAAATTCACAGAATTGAGGGGGAAAGCTGGGGGAGTGCCTTGGGGAGTGTGGGGGTGAACCTCGGCAGGGGTAGGGTCTGGTTCTTTGGGTGATACGGGTCACCGTATTTATTAATTAATAAATACTGCGCACGGTGTTCACTAATTATTTAGGGGCAGGTAGGGTCATAATTTTACTACGGTGTCAATATACTAATTTTAGTATATTTCAAGTAGAATATTTTCGTATTTTTGTTTGGGTAAAATAGGTGCATGCTGGTCCTCAATCTCTAGGGGTACAGAGATGGGTAAAGAGCAAGAAATAAAATAGGAATTAAATACGGACTTTTATAACGATATTTGTGCGTCTCAAACGAGCCTCAAAATAAAGCATCTGGGAGTTACACAAAAATCAGAAAAATAGTCTAACATGTCTAAGGCAGGTATGTGATCTTTTTTTGGGGATAATAGTTAGTGTAATGCCCTAATTAATTAGGTGATGGACAGGTGCACGATATGTAAGCAAAATAAATTTAAAAAGTTGCAATAATTCTAATTAGTTAAAAATAATTTTAAAATACTGAAATCTGGTCGAGGGAGTTTACATTAACCCTTAAGTAGCATCATGTAGCCTAATAGAAATTTGTTAGATTATTGGAAATAGATCATACTCCTAATAGTTTTAGTCAAGACCTTAAGTGTTTCCCTAAAAATCTAGACTATGCCTAGGAAAGAGTTGAAGGCACTTGTTAAGAACTGATGACTATGACAAATCGCTGACGATGTGGTGGCCCATGCAGGTCAACGACTAAATGTTCGGTTTCAACTTAGGGACCGAACAGGCCTGCAATAAGAATATGATAAGTTTTTAGGATCTCATCCACTTGCTTGAATCGTTTTTAATATCTGTATCGTATTCGAACTAATTTTTGACTTGCATCTTGCCTTGACTCCTGTGCGCCTCTTATAGTTTATTGTTGATGCAGAGTAATGGATTCACGAGAAAACGACGGAACTCCAGCAAGAACACCAATAGGTGCTGAAACCACCTATGGAGAAGATGAAGTGACGCTACTGAGTGGAGATCCCTCTACTCACCCAAGCAGACAAGCAGATCCGCAATCTTCTCGATTTCGACGTGATGATATTCCACCTCCGCCCCAGTTTACTCCACAGATGCCTGTCTTTCCACCAGGCCAAGCAATGGACGGACAGCAGATGTTCCAGATGTTCTACGCAATGATGCAGGCTCAGCAACAAGTCCAAACTGAGGCCCAATGTCGTGAGGCTGAGTACTTGAGGAACAGCCTAGTAAATGCACTGGAGCAGGCCAACCTACCAGCTAGACGGCAACCGACGGGCTCTATCACAGACTTCCGCCAACTGAAGCCTCGTACTTTCTCTGGCAAGGAGGGACCAACAGAAGTGCATGAATGGCTCACCAACATTCGGCATCAATTAGAAGCAGCTGAGCTTCTACAAGAACGTTGGATGACCGCCGTCAGAATGCAATTGACGGACAATGCTCATCACTGGTGGATATCCGAAGAGACCAGGCTCGGACCAGACCGAGTTACTTGGGAAGAGTTCTCCAAACTCTTCCAGGAGATGTACATTCCGGCCATCGCTCGATCAGAACTGAGGGACAAGTTCAATCGCCTCACTCAGGAAGCTATGACGGTGGAAGAGTACAACGCCGAGTTCATTCGTCTGAGTCGCTTTGCTCCTACCTTGATCCCGACAGAAGTAGAGAAGGCCGAGAAGTTTTTCAACGGACTCAACATCGAACTACAGAAACTGATTGGATCTGTTGCACCAACTTCGTACACGGACGTCCTTGCTGCAGCTCGACGCATGGAGCGCGTCACCAGGAGAGAAACCAGTCTGAAGAGGCCTTCCACATCAGTACCAGCCAGAGCAAACAACGGAGAAGCTGCCAAGAAACCTCATCTGCATCAAGCACCACAGGGATCTGCATCCAAAGCCCTGACTCTTCCTACTTGTTATTACTGCGGCAAGATAGGCCATGTTGAGAAAGAGTGTAGACGTAAGCACGGACTGTGCTTAGGTTGCGGATCCAGACAGCATACAGTGAAGGACTGCCCTGATCGTAGGGAAGCACCAAGGGCAAACCAACAAGCTCTACCAGCACCAGGAGGACATCAACCAAGGCCACCCTTGGTACATCAAGCAGCACCCTACCAGCAAGCCCAGCAAAATCAGAGAGCACCACCTTAAGGACGCGGCCAAGTTTTCACGATGACTGTGGGAGACGCGCAGAACCATGGCATAGCTAATGCGAGTAAGTCTTTATAGTTGTTTCGTTTCTAGCATTTCTGTAGTTCGTGCCTGCTGGTTCGCGACCCCAGACTTTACCTGATAACCTTGACCTGATAACTTTAATTTGTTAATAATTGATAAACTAGTTTTGAACTTGATAATAACCTAGAATTGTTAACCTGATAAGTTTTGAAAGATAACCTGGTTTTTCCTAAAACTGTAATTTTCTAGATTTCCCACATTTGGGAAATTGCATAACTTTTAATGCTTGGAAAAATAATTTTTCCTAGGTGTCACTCTCAACCTTGATTTTTCTGATTCAAATAAATTTTGCAACCGTGTCATCTCTGTTAACCGGTTAATCTTTGATTGCGAGGACGCAATCCTCTTAAGGGGGGTATATTGTAATCCTCCTGATTTTCAAGAGAATTTTAATTTGGATTTTTACATTTTTCTAGAATTTTTGGAATTTTCTGGGATTTTTCTCTAATTAAATTAAGGTGTTTTAATTATTAAAAGAGTTTTAACTATTATTAAATAATATTAAAATATTATGAAAATAATATTTTATGGTGTAAAATAGAAAACCAGACATAGGGTAATTTTCCGGGAATTTATTGGACACCGGATGGATTTTTAAAGTCCTAAGTACTAATTAATTAATTAAACTAATTAAACCAGATTTATTAATTAAACCCAATTTCCTATTGGGTCGGATCCGGGTTCATTTCAGACCCGACCCGCCTAAACCTACCCGACCCGTGCCCTATCCTAGTGGATCGGGTCGGATCCGCTTAGACCCGAACCCGACCCGAATCTCATCTCCCCAACCCGGCACAACCCCTTAGCGGATCGGGTCGGATCCCTGCAACCAGACCCGACCCGACCCGCTCCAACCCGCAACCCGTTAGACTTTCCCCCTTCCCTGTAACCAACCCGCACCCGCCGCATCGACTCCGGCCGCCTCCGGCCGTTACGCCGCCGGCCGACCTTCCCTCTTCCTCTCCCCGCAACCGCCGGCCGCCCCTCTTCCTCTCCCGCTCACTGGCCGCCGCTCCCTCTCCCCATCTCCGTCTATATATACCCCCAAGTTCACCTGAACCCTAGCCCAGCCGAACTCCCCTCTCGCTCCGCCTCTGTCCGGTGAACCAACCGCCGCCCTACTCAGCCCCTCTGCCTCGCCGGACCCACCTCCTCCAGACCCCGACTCTCGCAGGCCACCTCGAACCCGGCCGCCCACAACCGTTTCCCCTCAGCAGCCGTCCCGAGCTCTCGCCGAGCTGCTCGCTCCGCCGTGCCGCCAGCGCCGCCGTGCTTCCGCCTCGCCGCAACGCCGCCTCTCCGCCAGTCTCCTCCGCCCCTACAGCTCCCCGAGCAGCAGCAGCATAGGGCCAGAGCGCCGCCCTGAGCCGGCCACAGCCGCCTGCGAAGACGCCGACGAGCCCCGATCGCCTCAGCCGTGTCCTCCGGCCAGCCCTCGGCACAGTCTCCTCCCCGACGAGCTCCTCCGACGGCCAGACCCTAAACCCTAACCCTAGTGAACAGTACCCAGACACGATTTGGACGCGTGTCGGACACGAGACTGACACGATTCAAACTCGGTTTTTCAACTCACTTCAGGTATTCATAACTTTGTGCTCGTAGCTCGGAATTCGATTTCGTAAATTGTATCGCGTAGCCTGTATGACTCTCTCGGTGCCCGGACAAACTGCTCGGGGCATCGCGTCCTGTGGTGATCGCACACCGCGATCTAAAAACAGGAAAAACCAGACCCTGTTTCACCCCGGAACTGGGTGCGCCCCGCCAAACGGGACGACTTGGTCGCGTGCGGTCTTTACCGATACGTGTGCGTCGTTGATACGGACGTGCGGGCTTTCGCAGAAGCTGATTCGGATGTGCGTGCACACCGGAATCAGTGCGTATCCGCGGACATCGCCTCGTATCCGACCATTGGACTCGTAGTTTCTCGCTGTAACTTAGTGTACACAAGTCAGATCGAGACGAAACTTGCGCCATTGGACTCGTAGCAATACGCTGATCCTGCGAGCCAAGTTTGGTTCGATTCTTAGAACGTTGACAAAATCGTGTGTCGTGGGCCCCACAGGCTCCACCCGACGGGCGATTTTGAGAACGGCTCATCGGAATCCAATTCTGGAAGTTCCGTTGGGTTCGTATCAACGTTCCTAACCTGTTGACATTAAGTTGGACTGTTTTTGAGACCTTTGACCCTGGCACGTTTTTCGGTGCAAAGCGGCCCACATCTGGACCCCGCCTTGACCCGAAAATGATGTTTTTGCCCTTGTCTCCAAATTGGACTAAAGGACAGGCATTTCTAGCTGATTAATATTTTCTGGATCTGTTGGTGATATTTGTTTCAGCAACTGGAGTACTGCTTGGAAATCCAGTTGAAGCTCGAGCTACAATTGAAACAGGAAACCCAGGCAAGTGTACCTTGCCATAAATGCAGTTATTGATTCATTTTGATTCTCTTGCTTTAAATTCTGTGACTGTTGTACTTGCCCTATCCAGTACTTTATACCCAGGACACCTGACACAAAGCATGATATAGAATCTTCCTGATTTTTAAGGAGTTTCATAATAGGATATAGATTTCATGATTTAAGCTTATTTTCTTAGAACTTAATAAATGACTGACTGCATTAGTTCTAATCTTGCGTAACATGAACATTGAGAACTGTGACGTGAGATTTCATTGGGTGGAGAGAGTATTACCATATCAAGGCTGATTATATTATATATATATGGTTATCTGGAAGTGTCCTAGTCTCTGACACAGAGCTTTGGCACCTGTACTGGCCCTTCGAGAAAAATACTGCTATGGTTTCTTGTCACTGATCCTGTAGTAGTCTCAGCCTAAAGTATGATTAATAACTCTCATATTGCATGATCACTTAGTTGGTTAGTTACTTACCCTATTGTTCTTTATTTCTGCACTGCATTATATTTGGCTTGTGTTTTCTGTACCTTGCTATGTCCCCTGAGGACCTGGAATGGATTATGTCCCCAGATTTAGCAGACGAGATCTACCCAGAGGTGTACGGAACAGGAGCACTACTCGGAGCAGTACCTGAACCTGACGACGAGGTGTTCGCTGAGGACTTCTCCTGAACAATTGCTGCGCCATGCTCAGTCGTATGGCAATTAGACTTATTCCCTGTTTAACTGAACTCTTTAATTCTTGTCTTTGAGAACTTGTGTAAACAGACTTAATATCGGATTGTTCTCCGATTTTATTTACTTTGACTGTTGTTGTTTAATATTCTTTTGCTTATGTTGCTATCTTATATCTGTGGATGAGAATAGTAAAACCCTGACTGATATAATACAGCTTAAGTATGCCCGATGGATCCATTAAATTGGGTTTGTCCATCGGTGCATGCTGCTGGCCATTATCACGCGTCCAGTCCTTCGGTATTTTGGGACTGGGGCGTGACAGACGAGGTAGCGACAGTTGCAGCCAGACGATTACGATAGAGTAGTCAAATTACTTGCAGCCATACTGGCCAGGTGGCGTGGCAGTATTAGACTACAATACTTGACGGTTACAGGAAAAAGTCATAGTTATGAGATTCTAGACATGTATCCCAAGATTCTCGACCCAATAAAATGTATTTGCCTTATAAACCTAGACAATAGATTCAAAGAATGTGACTACTAGTAGAATTCTTGTAAGTTGGATAGTGTAGACGAGTTAGAGGATGATAGAATAGTGTATGGACAATAGATAAGGAAGTGTTAGAATGGCAGACCATGAGTTTTAGGAGACCTGTTAGATACCAATATAGTGTAATAGCTATAGCTATCATTATGAATATGGGTTAGTGTCAATTTCGAGGACGAAAGTTTTATAAGTTGGGTAGAATGTAAAACCCCTATTCCTAGAAACCATATTTATTATTTTTTTATTAATTAATAATTTAATTGTAGTAATTATGTGCTAATTAGGAGAAATAGATTTTTATTAATTTTTAGTTTAGGTGTTGGTGAAATTAGGAGATTTATGGGGCCATTAGGAATTTTTTTGAATTTATTCCATGTAGGAGACCCCTTGAGCAGTTGCTAGCTTAATGGAATGTATTAATATAATCCTAGATTTTTCTATGAGTATATACGTGTATATATATAAATATGTATATATATATAAATATATATATATATATATATATATATATATATATATATATATATATATATATATATACATATATATTTAAAGGGAAATATAAAAGAAAAGAAAAAAAACCATTAATTATTAACTACTAACCTACCAAACCACTTCTTCCTAAAGCAACAGACTTCCCTAGCAAACCAACTTAGAACCACCCGCCTGTCACGACCCACACCCGGTATAGGGATGCAAGTCGGAAACAACGTCCAGCCTACGCCGTAGCATCGGCAGTAGAACGCTGTCTTGGTCTACTATACTATCTAAAATCTCACAATAATATACAGTTTGTCAACAATAGCTCACACAAAAACTCAATCACAATCTAAAGTACGAGAAGATATGAAGGAAGTCTAACTATACATCAAAAAATATCAATCATCAACAATAGAAACAAAAATTAATAACTCAAATAGAAGCCAAAAATAAATCCGGTACCAAAAATGCCAAAGAGAACTAATTATGCTACCTAGTGAATCCGGCTAAAACTCCCGGTAGTCACTCCAGAACTAGTGGGTCCAAGTCTGCACCATCTATAAGTCAAAGTACAAAGTATGTCGGACACCAATCTCTCGGATCCTCTGAAAAATATTTTCCAGTCAGGAATGGAGCGAAGTACATACCTCTGAAAGCAGTTCCAATAACATAATCGAGCATATAAATAGATATAGAAATGAAATACAAGATCACTAAACATATGAACAATGAACAAGATATATACAGGTAATGTACGAGAATATATAGATCAACAATATGAATATCACAATATGATAAAGTAAACTGCAATCTAAACTATCTAATGTGTCTTAGAATACGAGTTCATTATGTGATCGGGTTGGGTGAACATGATCAGGTAAGACGGATTACAAGTAAAGTATGTAATCAGAATGTACACGATTTGTAACAATGGCTTTGATCACATAATCAACTCCTACTCTCCCACCCCCAACTAATATCGATGGATCCAGTCGCGACACGCTACGAACACAAAAATATAACCACTGTCACGAGCAGTGGGTGTACACGAATATCATAACCACCGTACACGAGCGGTGGGTGTACACGAATAAGCACACTGAACACGAACAGTGTGTGAACACGAAGTATCATCAATATCCAGTATACACGATAAGATACAATGTACACGAGTACCCGCTGAACACGGTAGGGGATAACATCTCATGACGGGATCCATATAGCACCAGTCCGTAAAATCACTGTGTCGGGATCAATGTATACAAATCTAGAACATGCATATATACAATATTATGAATTAAAAACAATCAGAGAAATGTACTCGCCTGTGGTCCAGAGCAATGAATGTCAAATTGTCCGAACTGGTGTCACACAGACCTATATATGGAATATTGCATTAACACAAGGTTCTAGAAAGAAAAGAAGTTAAACTAGTTAACTTCTAGGTCAACAAGTCAATTCTAAGTCAAAAGTTAAACTAGGTCAACTCTAACTCAACTATGGTCAACTATAGTCAAACTATGGTCAACTATAGTCAAACTATGGTCAACTACCCATTTCTAGGTTGCATGAGTCTAACTCAAAGATATTGGTCTCACACACTATGAATCTAGGTCATACAAGCTACATTTTAGGATACTAAGATAGCGTATCCCAGGATACGCAAACAAGGGATAAATATAACACATATGTACATATCAAACAATATTATATATATATATATATATATATATATATATATATATATATATATATATATATATATATATATATATATATATATATATATATATATATATATATAATCCTAATTATAATTGCTAAATGGATACCTTGGTTTCGAACCAACTTGGTATCGCAATACTAAACCTCTATCTTGATATCCAAATCCAATACCTTGATTATCCTCCAATACCTTGATACTTACCTTGGCATCTCAAGGTAAATTCAAAACCTTATTTATACTAACCACCCAACAATAATTACATATATCAATCCAATATAACTCTAGTATGTACTAATAGAATAATACTAACTACCAACTATACACTAACTATTAATATATATATACGTACATACATACCTACAAATATATAATATATAAAAGATATCCATAACAATTGATAACTAAAATATACTAACTATTCTAATAAATTTTTATGCTACAACTAAATATATACATATATAGTATACTATAATACAAATAGCAATTAGGAACATATTTATAAATATATTAATTACCATATATATATATATATATATATATATATATATATATAATTTTATTTATTTTAGTAGAACACTATTACAGAGCACAAGCACACTTAGTAGTACAAGAGGAAAACACTCTAAAAGAAAGCGTACATAATAGAGAGGACCTTGCCTCTATTTATATTACAAGAGTCGACATTGATCGACTGGCAGATGCAAGTATGGTGACCGGCAGCTGTGAGTGGGATTCTTTAATCAAGACAGCAACGTGAGTGCTCGTCACTATCAACTTTTCACTTTATCTTCTTTAATTCTCCTCCGTCCACGTAGTAGTCTTTATTGAAAGAAGTGAGTGGTAGGGTCCACCATTGTCGGCCAGTGATTAAAGAGATTCTCTTTATAAAAAGTAAAGTAAACAGTGATTGCCACCTGTATTCTGGCAATAATACATCTTTACTGTAGACTTTCATTGTCACTTTCATTGTCAGATTGAGTAGTGACTCTTTTATGCATCCGTTTGAAGAAAGTTTCTTCATCCAAATTATCTTCATCCTCTTTACCAGATTTGGTAGAGCTAACAGACATATTATCTGTTTCAAAAATTGACTCAAATTGAGTTTGCATATACTGAAGACATTTTCTTTTTAACTCTTCCTCAGTAATTCGAGGATTTCTTCTTCGCAAAGATTCCTTTAACCTTTTTAAAGGACTGTCTTCAATAATTTCTTTTTTCAATTTTTCTTCTATAAGGATCTCATTATCCTTAATAGACTTTTGTACAATTTGTACTTTCTCTTTCTCATCAATTCTGTTCCACCATTTAATCATGAAATTTCGTTCTAGAACAGGAAATTTGAGTTGATTAAATTCACATTTGATTATCCATTTAAAAATATACGGGATTTCAAAGTGAATAAAGAAGTACATTGTACTCTCCCCTTCCATAAGAATGTCAGCATTCTGACATAAAGGATAGGATTGACTCCAAGTGGCAAATAATTCCTGCAATGAAGGAGGCAAAATTTCAAGAGTAGTGCCAAATTTAAGCCACCATTTATTGAACCAAACAGGAATTTCCTGTTTCAGAATTTCTGGGCAGATGCGGATAAACCATGAATGCTTCTGCTTACTATTGTCATAGTAAAAGACTTTAGTGAAAGCCTCAACATAATCCCAGTAAGTAAAGGAAGTATTTATTCCTTTTTTACGGTGAACCAATTGTTTAGTTCTATTGGGATGAAGTCCCCAAGATTGAGGGGTAAGAATCTGCTTGATAATTATCTTGCTGTAATTTACATCACTTCGAAGATCATTGGTCTTCTGATAAAAATGCTCAATTTCCACTGATTTGGTTTGTAGCAAGATTCCTTCAAAGATATTTCGATCTTTACTCTGGAGTGGAAACATATGATGTTCCAAATATTTTTCCTTTATTTTCCAAGGCTCATTCATCATTGGAATGTCTGATTTGTTAAGTAGAAGAATTTCTTATGAGTAATGGGCAGAGTAATTATTATGGGTAAAAATTGTTTCTACCTCAACAGCCTGTTTATAAGAAACATTGGTTTCTTTTTCTTCATTGTCTTGAATCTGAATGCCTCTATTAGAGGGCTTTCCTTTCCCAAGAACAGTTTTCTTGGACTGGTAACGGAACTCATTGGAGTCCGCGGTCATGGGTCTTGGAACCCATGGTTGTTTTCCCTTCTCCTTTCTACTCATGGTTCTGCAAAAATTCACGAGTAAGAAAATCAGGAAGAGAATTATTAACTCCCTTAATATATTCGATATCAAATTCAAATATGGCTAATTCAGATTGCCATCTAGCAAATATTTGTTTGGATGCTAAATTTTTAACATCTTTTTCTAAAACAGTTTTAGCAGAACTGCAATCAATGTGTAATAAGAATTTCTTATTAAGAAGATCATCCTGAAATTTATGAATGCATTGAATAATAGAAAGAATTTCTTTCTTAATAGTAGAGTAATTACTCTGAGCAGTATTCCATTTTCCTGAATGATATCTTACTAACATTTCTTTGTTAGTAGTAGGATTCAATTGTTTCAATATGCCACCATAACCAATATTACTGGCATCAGTCTCAACAATTTTAAACCATTCAGCATTGGCTAAATGTAAGCAAGGTAAATTCTTAACCTTCTGTTTTATTATTCTTACTGCCTCAGTATGAGCATTAGTCCAAGGCGTAGGATTTTTTCTCAATCTTTGATACAAAATTTTTGTATCATTAGAAATGTTCTTGTAAAATTCTGCAACATAATTAAGTGCACCAAGAAATCTTTGTAACTGCTTAGTATCAGTTATTTCATCAGGGAATTTAGAAGCAAATTCAATACTTCTATCTATTGGATGTATTGTATTATTAGTAATATTATGTCCCAAAAATCTTATGTCCTGTTGGAACAGCTTCATTTTTGGAGCAGATATTACTAAACCATTTTTAATGGCTAAGTGTTTAAACATACTAAGATGTTTAAAGTGTTCTTCAATAGAATTAGAGAAGATTAATATATCATCAATATATGATAATATAAAATTAGAATGTTGAATGAATATTTCATTCATAATATTCTGAAATTCTGAAGGAGCATTCTTCAGACCAAATGGCATTACATTCCATTCGTAATGTCCAAAAGGAACAGTAAAAGCGGTTTTATACCGATCCTTTTCATCAATTTGTATTTGCCAGTAACCTGATTTCAGGTCAAATTTAGAGTAAATTCTGGCTTTTACAATTCTGTTTAATAAATCCCTTTTATTAGGAATTGGGTATCTAATCCATTTCAAAACCTTATTCAAGGGCTTGTAATTAATTACAAGTCTAGGTACTCCTCGTTCTTTTTCAGCATTATTATTTACATAAAATGCTGTACAACTCCATGGGGAGTATGATTTTCTGATTAATTTTTTATCCAATAATTCTTGGATTTCTTTCTTGCATAATTCAAGATATTCTTGATTCATCTGACAAGGTCTAGCCTTTGTCGGAATATCCTTTTCATTAAAGGATTCTTCGTAAGGAAGAGAAACAATATGTTGTTTTCTATTCCAAAACGCATTTGGCAAATTACTACAAGTTTGTAGTTTGAAATCTTCTTCAACTTGTTTTATTTTATTTTGAATTTTAAATTGTTTCAGCTGCTGGGTTATTGTAACCTGAGCCAGTTCCTCTTTTAGGAAATTCACTTGATTTTCTTTCAAGCGAACATTGTTAAGAATTTTAACAATAGGATTAGTTATAAATTCAAAAGTTATTCTTTTGCCTTTATAACAGGTAGTAATACCTTCTTTTGTTATCTCATTAATTGGCATTAATTTTTCTAGGAAAGGAGTTCCTAGAATAACATGCTGAGATATTTCCTTTACAACTATTAGATGTATAGGAATACAAATATCATTCTTACAAATATTCACATCGGTGATTTTGTAAGGAGTAGTTAATGCTTTATTATTAGCAGCACTAAGTGTCTGAGTGGTTTGTTCACAATATTTTATAGGAACGATCCCTTCTTTGACACAATTTAAATCTGCACCACTATCAACAAGTGCAATCAAATTATCAATATAATACTCGTTATTAACAAGCATATTGATTTTTATATACCATTTATGGGTAATAAAAAGATCCATTTTTGATAGGAAATTGTTCCGATCAATTTCTTCAGTTTCTACTAAATTCTCCCCTTCATGTTCTTGAGAGTGTGAAGAACTAGCAGAAGTGTTACTAGTAGTAACAGTTTTAGTTGAGTTTCTAGAAATATTTTCTAGCTCAAGCTTATCCAATCGTATCTGAATTTGTTGATCTTGAGATTTCAAGTTTTTGATTTCTATCTTCAAAGTCTTGATTTCAGACTGAAGATCCTGCATTGTGACAGGTTTAACTTGCCTACTCTTATATCTGGAGAAAACTTCAGCCATATTATAAGCTTCAGTAGGACTTTTAGGATTATTATCCTCTAATTTTTCTTGACCAATAAAGTCAATAATTTTATTTTTAATTCCAGGACTAATTTGATCCTTTAACAAGGCTTCAATTATATCCTTTTTCTCATCGAGAGTTAAGGTATTAATTGATAAGCCATTCATTTCTACTATTGATTTATAGTAGTCAACATTCTTTTCTGTAACACATTCGTTACATTGGCAGTTTTCACTGCATTCATTATCAGAATTGTCTGATGATTCATCATTGGATGAACTACTTTCTTCATAATCAGAATTGATCATTAATTTATAAAGAGTATTTCTTAACTCTTCATCTTCAATTTCTTCAATTTTCTTTTTCGTGTAACATTTGTTAGCATAATGGCCTAATTTGCCACATTTATAGCATTTGATAACTTTCTTTGAAGACTTCTTCTTCCGAAAGTTTCTACCATCTTTATTGTTGGTAGTATCTCTTCGTTTAGAAGGGTATTTCCTTCTTCTATAAGGCTTCTTATTGTATTCCTTATAGTCATTCACCTTCTTTTTCCCCTTATTAGGAGATTTAGGAACATCCATAGCAAACTGGTCACAAAATTCTCCCAATTGCTTTCTCTCAGAGATTCTCTGAGTTTTTAATTGATGTCTTAGCTTTAAATCATTGCATAAAGCTAATCCTTCTTCGATACACTTATTAATCAAACTACCATAAGTGTAACTATTATAAAGAATTACTCCATTATTCTGACTTCTTAATCCTTGCCTAATTCTTTCAGCAAATAGATTAGGAAGTCCATCAATAAATTTAGATTTCCAGTGAGCATTATTTGCATCACCAAGTAACATAACTCTATTCAAGAAGGTATCTTTATACCATCTAAAGTGAGTAAGAGTTGGACATCTCAAATTCTGAAGAAGAGTCCTTATTCTTTCTCCATGATCAGAAATTCCACCAGTAAAGTGTTCTAAAATTGTGATCATTAAAGTATAGACTGCATCAGTCTTAGTGACCTGAGTATTATCTTCAGAATTTGTCTCAGTCTTAACAGCATTAATAATTTCTTGCCGTTGTGATTCAGTAAGGCAGTTATTCCACCAACCTCTAAGAATTCCTGTGAAACCACAAGTAATAAATTGTGCAGTTTCTTTATCATTATTGCCAGTAGCTTTAGCAACATTAGAGTACATCATCATTCGATGTAACTGGTCATGAATTTGTTTATCAGTAAGACCATCTATGTTCCATTCATAGATTTCTCCACCACTGTAATGATTTTGGATTATGGAATCATTTTCTTCAAATAATACATCAGTTGGAGTTGGTCTTTGATAATAATACTTCATGAGATTAGGCTTATTATATTTAACAGCCTGAATCTGAGGATTATTAATAGGTTTAGTTTCAACAAAAGATTGTTGAATAGCATCAATTTGCTCCATATTAATCTCGTCATCTTCTTCTTCAAGATCATTAATCTCAGAAGACGAGTCCTTTATTTCAGAACTATTAAGCATTTGAATATGCTTTTGCTGTTCAGATTGCTGAAGCATTTCTTTAGCAAATTGTTGCTTTGCATGAGTAATTAAGTCTCTCAATTCAATTTCTTCAGCATTAATAGTCTGAATATTTGTTCTTTTAAACTGAGCTATTAGCTCTTTAATATCTTCTTTAGTAACTTCAGGATTCTTTCGAACCTTAAAGTCTTTTACCTCAGGAGGAGGTTTTATAGGGATATTAGAAGTTTCCCTTAAAGAAGTTTTTCCAGATTTAGTGGAAAGATCTAATCTTTTTATTACATCAATTTGATGTAAAACCTTTTCCAATTCAGTTTCTATCCGAGTCAATTGTTGACCCATAACTTGGATGGAAACATTAGTGTAATTATTTTGCTTAATTACCTTTTGTAATTCTTTAATAATTACTTCTTTGCTATCAATTGTTTTAGCAAAAGAAGAAGCATCAATTTTCTCCGGCATATTTTTTACCGTAAGTTTAATTGATTCAGAAGGAGGATACATTGATCTTACAAATCCTTTACTTGTACCTTCATCGGTACTCCAAATCTTGTAATATTCTTCTAACACATTAAGTTGTTTTAATTCTTTAGTGACATGGTCGTGGATAAACCAGTCAGTAAAAGGAATAAGACATTTTGTCTTCTCAAGATGATTGTAATATTCATCTTTTAATTCATATCTCCTTTTAAGAGAGAAGGTTTTTTCAAACCATTTTCTAAAATTAATATCTTCATAGTACATTCTATTGAGAATGTCCCGAACTACTTTATTGGTTGTAAAAACCATTAAAAAGTAGAGAATGCCATTTCCGACATTGTCGGTGAGCTCAATTTGCTCGTCTCTTTATAAAGAGGATGTGCTATTGCATCATCAGAAATTTGTATCTTATTAATTTCTTCTTTATTAGAAGAAGTAGATCCAACTGTAGTAGATGGTAAAGTAGATGGTAAAGGTTTTCTACTTCTACTAGATATAGAAAGCCTTGATATTTCTTGTGGAGTAAATCTAACTTCCACCTCACCATCGTGAGTTTGAATGATTTGATCAATTTCTGTATCCACAATAGGTTGTGGTAATACAGCTTGACTCAGCACCCATTCTTTAGGGAAATTAATTTCATCCCATCTTATTATTCGATTAGTTGCTACATTTGATGTCAACAAATTAGTTTCTATCAAAGTAGTCTTTCCAGGCTTGGTTATATGCTTAGCCTTTGGGGCAATGGTATTCATTACCTTATAATGAACTCTATAGATTATTGCTATAGTTTCAGATCCAGGAAGGAAATTATAACCATTAGTCTTTAAATTTAAAGTAACTACATCATATAGATGATGATCAGTTAAAGACAAGGTTAAATTTGGATAGACATTAAAATATACTGGGCCATGGCAAAGACTAGTTTGCATAACTCCCATTAAGGATTGGCTCCAGTCTAAACATCTAGCATCTCTTAGAGATGTCATAATTGAAGCATTTAACCCTGGTAAGGTTAAGGGTTTAAACGCTATTTGAATTAGTCCAATATGGACATAATTATAAGCATCTCTAACATGCCCAATATCTTCTTCGCTTATTAATTTAAGCGAGTGTTCTGTATTATTTACAGAAACAGTTCTTTCCATTGTTTTAATAGCAATGGATGATTTAAAGTCAAAAGTACCTATTTGATAAATTTCTTTTGGCTTTACATTTGGAATTGTCCATTTGTTTAATTCCTCCATTTCAGAAGGATACTCAACATTTTGAGCATTCTTAAGAGATTTGCCCTTAGTAAGAGCTCTCTTACTGGTTCCAATTGCTAAGGGTTTTTCCATAGCAAATATGAGGTTCTACTTCTTTGACATACATGTCAATATGCATAGTTATTTAGGAAGTTGTTACTGAAACTTACTATGTAAATTCTGTTGTTTTACTTAACAAATCAAGAAGTTGTCATCTATCCTAGACGATAGTAAAGACCTAACACGACTGTCAACGATTTATGCCAAAACACAGCCATCACGGCATAAACAGGCTACGCGACTTTGATGTCGTTCCATTAGGTAGAAGACACATCACTAAGATAGATTCAAACATATTTCATGGTTGAGTAACACAACAGCTTTAAACATATTAAGAATCATAACAATCTTCCTTGTAACAACTATACAATTACATGTTATGCAAAGAAGTAGAATTACCTCAGCCTTGAGCCATCATGGCTCTGATACCAATTTTGAGGACCAGGATAAGAAGGATGAGGCGTCGAACGTTTAAACAGAATTTTATTTATTTTAGTAGAACACTATTACAGAGCACAAGCACACTTAGTAGTACAAGAGGAAAACACTCTAAAAGAAAGCGTACATAATAGAGAGGACCTTGCCTCTATTTATATTACAAGAGTCGACATTGATCGACTGGCAGATGCAAGTATGGTGACCGGCAGCTGTGAGTGGGATTCTTTAATCAAGACAGCAACGTGAGTGCTCGTCACTATCAACTTTTCACTTTATCTTCTTTAATTCTCCTCCGTCCACGTAGTAGTCTTTATTGAAAGAAGTGAGTGGTAGGGTCCACCATTGTCGGCCAGTGATTAAAGAGATTCTCTTTATAAAAAGTAAAGTAAACAGTGATTGCCACCTGTATTCTGGCAATAATACATCTTTACTGTAGACTTTCATTGTCACTTTCATTGTCAGATTTAGTAGTGACTCTTTTATGCATCCGTTTGAAGAAAGTTTCTTCATCCAAATTATCTTCATCCTCTTTACCAGATTTGGTAGAGCTAACAGACATATTATCTGTTTCAAAAATTGACTCAAATTGAGTTTGCATATACTGAAGACATTTTCTTTTTAACTCTTCCTCAGTAATTCGAGGATTTCTTCTTCGCAAAGATTCCTTTAACCTTTTTAAAGGACTGTAACAATTTTGAGGACCAGGATAAGAAGGATGAGGCGTCGAACGTTTAAACGGAATTTTATTTATTTTAGTAGAACACTATTACAGAGCACAAGCACACTTAGTAGTACAAGAGGAAAACACTCTAAAAGAAAGCGTACATAATAGAGAGGACCTTGCCTCTATTTATATTACAAGAGTCGACATTGATCGACTGGCAGATGCAAGTATGGTGACCGGCAGCTGTGAGTGGGATTCTTTAATCAAGACAGCAACGTGAGTGCTCGTCACTATCAACTTTTCACTTTATCTTCTTTAATTCTCCTCCGTCCACGTAGTAGTCTTTATTGAAAGAAGTGAGTGGTAGGGTCCACCATTGTCGGCCAGTGATTAAAGAGATTCTCTTTATAAAAAGTAAAGTAAACAGTGATTGCCACCTGTATTCTGGCAATAATACATCTTTACTGTAGACTTTTATTGTCACTTTCATTGTCAGATTGAGTAGTGACTCTTTTATGCATCCGTTTGAAGAAAGTTTCTTCATCCAAATTATCTTCATCCTCTTTACCAGATTTGGTAGAGCTAACAGACATATTATCTGTTTCAAAAATTGACTCAAATTGAGTTTGCATATACTAAAGATATTTTCTTTTTAACTCTTCCTCAGTAATTCGAGGATTTCTTCTTCGCAAAGATTCCTTTAACCTTTTTAAAGGACTGTCTTCAATAATTTCTTTTTTCAATTTTTCTTCTATAAGGATCTCATTATCCTTAATAGACTTTTGTACAATTTGTACTTTCTCTTTCTCATCAATTCTGTTCCACCATTTAATCATGAAATTTCGTTCTAGAACAGGAAATTTGAGTTGATTAAATTCACATTTGATTATCCATTTAAAAATATACGGGATTTCAAAGTGAATAAAGAAGTACATTGTACTCTCCCCTTCCATAAGAATGTCAGCATTCTGACATAAAGGATAGGATTGACTCCAAGTGGCAAATAATTCCTGCAATGAAGGAGGCAAAATTTCAAGAGTAGTGCCAAATTTAAGCCACCATTTATTGAACCAAACAGGAATTTCCTGTTTCAGAATTTCTAGGCAGATGCGGATAAACCATGAATGCTTCTGCTTACTATTGTCATAGTAAAAGACTTTAGTGAAAGCCTCAACATAATCCCAGTAAGTAAAGGAAGTATTTATTCCTTTTTCACGGTGAACCAATTGTTTAGTTCTATTGGGATAAAGTCCCCAAGATTGAGGGGTAAGAATCTGCTTGATAATTATCTTGCTGTAATTTACATCACTTCGAAGATCATTGGTCTTCTGATAAAAATGCTCAATTTCCACTGATTTGGTTTGTAGCAAGATTCCTTCAAAGATATTTCGATCTTTACTCTGGAGTGGAAACATATGATGTTCCAAATATTTTTCCTTTATTTTCCAAGGCTCATTCATCATTGGAATGTCTGATTTGTTAAGTAGAAGAATTTCTTCTGAGTAATGGGCAGAGTAATTATTATGGGTAAAAATTGTTTCTACCTCAACAGCCTGTTTATAAGAAACATTGGTTTCTTTTTCTTCATTGTCTTGAATCTGAATGCCTCTATTAGAGGGCTTTCCTTTCCCAAGAACAGTTTTCTTGGACTGGTAACGGAACTCATTGGAGTCCGCGGTCATGGGTCTTGGAACCCATGGTTGTTTTCCCTTCTCCTTTCTACTCATGGTTCTGCAAAAATTCACGAGTAAGAAAATCAGGAAGAGAATTATTAACTCCCTTAATATATTCGATATCAAATTCAAATATGGCTAATTCAGATTGCCATCTAGCAAATATTTGTTTGGATGCTAAATTTTTAACATCTTTTTCTAAAACAGTTTTAGCAGAACTGCAATCAATGCGTAATAAGAATTTCTTATTAAGAAGATCATCCTGAAATTTATGAATGCATTGAATAATAGAAAGAATTTCTTTCTTAATAGTAGAGTAATTACTCTGAGCAGTATTCCATTTTCCTGAATGATATCTTACTAACATTTCTTTGTTAGTAGTAGGATTCAATTGTTTCAATATGCCACCATAACCAATATTACTGGCATCAGTCTCAACAATTTTAAACCATTCAGCATTGGCTAAATGTAAGCAAGGTAAATTCTTAACCTTCTGTTTTATTATTCTTACTGCCTCAGTATGAGCATTAGTCCAAGGCGTAGGATTTTTTCTCAATCTTTGATACAAAATTTTTGTATCATTAGAAATGTTCTTGTAAAATTCTGCAACATAATTAAGTGCACCAAGAAATCTTTGTAACTGCTTAGTATCAGTTATTTCATCAGGGAATTTAGAAGCAAATTCAATACTTCTATCTATTGGATGTATTGTATTATTAGTAATATTATGTCCCAAAAATCTTATGTCCTGTTGGAACAGCTTCATTTTTGGAGCAGATATTACTAAACCATTTTTAATGGCTAAGTGTTTAAACATACTAAGATGTTTAAAGTGTTCTTCAATAGAATTAGAGAAGATTAATATATCATCAATATATGATAATATAAAATTAGAATGTTGAATGAATATTTCATTCATAATATTCTGAAATTCTGAAGGAGCATTCTTCAGACCAAATGGCATTACATTCCATTCGTAATGTCCAAAAGGAACAGTAAAAGCGGTTTTATACCGATCCTTTTCATCAATTTGTATTTGCCAGTAACCTGATTTCAGGTCAAATTTAGAGTAAATTCTGGCTTTTACAATTCTGTTTAATAAATCCCTTTTATTAGGAATTGGGTATCTAATCCATTTCAAAACCTTATTCAAGGGCTTGTAATTAATTACAAGTCTAGGTACTCCTCGTTCTTTTTCAGCATTATTATTTACATAAAATGCTGTACAACTCCATGGGGAGTATGATTTTCTGATTAATTTTTTATCCAATAATTCTTGGATTTCTTTCTTGCATAATTCAAGATATTCTTGATTCATCTGACAAGGTCTAGCCTTTGTCGGAATATCCTTTTCATTAAAGGATTCTTCGTAAGAAAGAGAAACAATATGTTGTTTTCTATTCCAAAACGCATTTGGTAAATTACTACAAGTTTGTAGTTTGAAATCTTCTTCAACTTGTTTTATTTTATTTTGAATTTCAAATTGTTTCAGCTGCTGGGTTATTGTAACCTGAGCCAGTTCCTCTTTTAGGAAATTCACTTGATTTTCTTTCAAGCGAACATTGTTAAGAATTTTAACAATAGGATTAGTTATAAATTCAAAAGTTATTCTTTTGCCTTTATAACAGGTAGTAATACCTTCTTTTGTTATCTCATTAATTGGCATTAATTTTTCTAGGAAAGGAGTTCCTAGAATAACATGCTGAGATATTTCCTTTACAACTATTAGATGTATAGGAATACAAATATCATTCTTACAAATATTCACATCGGTGATTTTGTAAGGAGTAGTTAATGCTTTATTATTAGCAGCACTAAGTGTCTGAGTGGTTCGTTCATAATATTTTATAGGAACGATCCCTTCTTTGACACAATTTAAATCTGCACCACTATCAACAAGTGCAATCAAATTATCAATATAATACTCGTTATTAACAAGCATATTGATTTTTATATACCATTTATGGGTAATAAAAAGATCCATTTTTGATAGGAAATTGTTCCGATCAATTTCTTCAGTTTCTACTAAATTCTCCCCTTCATGTTCTTGAGAGTGTGAAGAACTAGCAGAAGGGTTACTAGTAGTAACAGTTTTAGTTGAGTTTCTAGAAATATTTTCTAGCTCAAGCTTATCCAATCGTATCTGAATTTGTTGATCTTGAGATTTCAAGTTTTTGATTTCTATCTTCAAAGTCTTGATTTCAGACTGAAGATCCTGCATTGTGACAGGTTTAACTTGCCTACTCTTATATCTGGAGAAAACTTCAGCCATATTATAAGCTTCAGTAGGACTTTTAGGATTATTATCCTCTAGTTTTTCTTGACCAATAGAGTCAATAATTTTATTTTTAATTCCAGGACTAATTTGATCCTTTAACAAGGCTTCAATTATATCCTTTTTCTCATCGAGAGTTAAGGTATTAATTGATAAGCCATTCATTTCTACTATCGATTTATAGTAGTCAACATTCTTTTCTGTAACACATTCGTTACATTGGCAGTTTTCACTGCATTCATTATCAGAATTGTCTGATGATTCATCATTGGATGAACTACTTTCTTCATAATCAAAATTGATCATTAATTTATAAAGAGTATTTCTTAACTCTTCATCTTCAATTTCTTCAATTTTCTTTTTCGTGTAACATTTGTTAGCATAATGGCCTAATTTGCCACATTTATAGCATTTGATAACTTTCTTTGAAGACTTCTTCTTCCGAAAGTTTCTACCATCTTTATTGTTGGTAGTATCTCTTCGTTTAGAAGGGTATTTCCTTCTTCTATAAGGCTTCTTATTGTATTCCTTATAGTCATTCACCTTCTTTTTCCCCTTATTAGGAGATTTAGGAACATCCATAGCAAACTGGTCACAAAATTCTCCCAATTGCTTTCTCTCAGAGATTCTCTGAGTTTTTAATTGATGTCTTAGCTTTAAATCATTGCATAAAGCTAATCCTTCTTCGATACACTTATTAATCAAACTACCATAAGTGTAACTATTATAAGGAATTACTCCATTATTCTGACTTCTTAATCCTTGCCTAATTCTTTCAGCAAATAGATTAGGAAGTCCATCAATAAATTTAGATTTCCAGTGAGCATTATTTGCATCACCAAGTAACATAACTCTATTCAAGAAGGTATCTTTATACCATCTAAAGTGAGTAAGAGTTGGACATCTCAAATTCTGAAGAAGAGTCCTTATTCTTTCTCCATGATCAGAAATTCCACCAGTAAAGTGTTCTAAAATTGTGATCATTAAAGTATAGACTGCATCAGTCTTAGTGACCTGAGTATTATCTTCAGAATTTGTCTCAGTCTTAACAGCATTAATAATTTCTTGCCGTTGTGATTCAGTAAGGCAGTTATTCCACCAACCTCTAAGAATTCCTGTGAAACCACAAGTAATAAATTGTGCAGTTTCTTTATCATTATTGCCAGTAGCTTTAGCAACATTAGAGTACATCATCATTCGATGTAACTGGTCATGAATTTGTTTATCAGTAAGACCATCTATGTTCCATTCATAGATTTCTCCACCACTGTAATGATTTTGGATTATGGAATCATTTTCTTCAAATAATACATCAGTTGGAGTTGGTCTTTGATAATAATACTTCATGAGATTAGGCTTATTATATTTAACAGCCTGAATCTGAGGATTATTAATAGGTTTAGTTTCAACAAAAGATTGTTGAATAGCATCAATTTGCTCCATATTAATCTCGTCATCTTCTTCTTCAAGATCATTAATCTCAGAAGACGAGTCCTTTATTTCAGAACTATTAAGCATTTGAATATGCTTTTGCTGTTCAGATTGCTGAAGCATTTCTTTAGCAAATTGTTGCTTTGCATGAGTAATTAAGTCTCTCAATTCAATTTCTTCAGCATTAATAGTCTGAATATTTGTTCTTTTAAACTGAGCTATTAGCTCTTTAATATCTTCTTTAGTAACTTCAGGATTCTTTCGAACCTTAAAGTCTTTTACCTCAGGAGGAGGTTTTATAGGGATATTAGAAGTTTCCCTTAAAGAAGTTTTTCCAGATTTAGTGGAAAGATCTAATCTTTTTATTACATCAATTTGATGTAAAACCTTTTCCAATTCAGTTTCTATCCGAGTCAATTGTTGACCCATAACTTGGATGGAAACATTAGTGTAATTATTTTGCTTAATTACCTTTTGTAATTCTTTAATAATTACTTCTTTGCTATCAATTGTTTTAGCAAAAGAAGAAGCATCAATTTTCTCCGGCATATTTTTTACCGTAAGTTTAATTGATTCAGAAGGAGGATACATTGATCTTACAAATCCTTTACTTGTACCTTCATCGGTACTCCAAATCTTGTAATATTCTTCTAACACATTAAGTTGTTTTAATTCTTTAGTGACATGGTCGTGGATAAACCAGTCAGTAAAAGGAATAAGACATTTTGTCTTCTCAAGATGATTGTAATATTCATCTTTTAATTCATATCTCCTTTTAAGAGAGAAGGTTTTTTCAAACCATTTTCTAAAATTAATATCTTCATAGTACATTCTATTGAGAATGTCCCGAACTACTTTATTGGTTGTAAAAACCATTAAAAAGTAGAGAATGCCATTTCCGACATTGTCGGTGAGCTCAATTTGCTCGTCTCTTTATAAAGAGGATGTGCTATTGCATCATCAGAAATTTGTATCTTATTAATTTCTTCTTTATTAGAAGAAGTAGATCCAACTGTAGTAGATGGTAAAGTAGATGGTAAAGGTTTTCTACTTCTACTAGATATAGAAAGCCTTGATATTTCTTGTGGAGTAAATCTAACTTCCACCTCACCATCGTGAGTTTGAATGATTTGATCAATTTCTGTATCCACAATAGGTTGTGGTAATACAGCTTGACTCAGCACCCATTCTTTAGGAAAATTAATTTCATCCCATCTTATTATTCGATTAGTTGCTACATTTGATGTCAACAAATTAGTTTCTATCAAAGTAGTCTTTCCAGGCTTGGTTATATGCTTAGCCTTTGGGGCAATGGTATTCATTACCTTATAATGAACTCTATAGATTATTGCTATAGTTTCAGATCCAGGAAGGAAATTATAACCATTAGTCTTTAAATTTAAAGTAACTGCATCATATAGATGATGATCAGTTAAAGACAAGGTTAAATTTGGATAGACATTAAAATATACTGGGCCATGGCAAAGACTAGTTTGCATAACTCCCATTAAGGATTGGCTCCAGTCTAAACATCTAGCATCTCTTAGAGATGTCATAATTGAAGCATTTAACCCTGGTAAGGTTAAGGGTTTAAACGCTATTTGAATTAGTCCAATATGGACATAATTATAAGCATCTCTAACATGCCCAATATCTTCTTCGCTTATTAATTTAAGCTCCTAGACGATAGTAAAGACCTAACACGACTGTCAACGATTTATGCCAAAACACAGCCATCACGGCATAAACAGGCTACGCGACTTTGATGTCGTTCCATTAGGTAGAAGACACATCACTAAGATAGATTCAAACATATTTCATGGTTGAGTAACACAACAGCTTTAAACATATTAAGAATCATAACAATCTTCCTTGTAACAACTATACAATTACATGTTATGCAAAGAAGTAGAATTACCTCAGCCTTGAGCCATCATGGCTCTGATACCAATTTTGAGGACCAGGATAAGAAGGATGAGGCGTCGAACGTTTAAACGGAATTTTATTTATTTTAGTAGAACACTATTACAGAGCACAAGCACACTTAGTAGTACAAGAGGAAAACACTCTAAAAGAAAGCGTACATAATAGAGAGGACCTTGCCTCTATTTATATTACAAGAGTCGACATTGATCGACTGGCAGATGCAAGTATGGTGACCGGCAGCTGTGAGTGGGATTCTTTAATCAAGACAGCAACGTGAGTGCTCGTCACTATCAACTTTTCACTTTATCTTCTTTAATTCTCCTCCGTCCACGTAGTAGTCTTTATTGAAAGAAGTGAGTGGTAGGGTCCACCATTGTCGGCCAGTGATTAAAGAGATTCTCTTTATAAAAAGTAAAGTAAACAGTGATTGCCACCTGTATTCTGGCAATAATACATCTTTACTGTAGACTTTCATTGTCACTTTCATTGTCAGATTGAGTAGTGACTCTTTTATGCATCCGTTTGAAGAAAGTTTCTTCATCCAAATTATCTTCATCCTCTTTACCAGATTTGGTAGAGCTAACAGACATATTATCTGTTTCAAAAATTGACTCAAATTGAGTTTGCATATACTGAAGACATTTTCTTTTTAACTCTTCCTCAGTAATTCGAGGATTTCTTCTTCGCAAAGATTCCTTTAACCTTTTTAAAGGACTGTCTTCAATAATTTCTTTTTTCAATTTTTCTTCTATAAGGATCTCATTATCCTTAATAGACTTTTGTACAATTTGTACTTTCTCTTTCTCATCAATTCTGTTCCACCATTTAATCATGAAATTTCGTTCTAGAACAGGAAATTTGAGTTGATTAAATTCACATTTGATTATCCATTTAAAAATATACGGGATTTCAAAGTGAATAAAGAAGTACATTGTACTCTCCCCTTCCATAAGAATGTCAGCATTCTGACATAAAGGATAGGATTGACTCCAAGTGGCAAATAATTCCTGCAATGAAGGAGGCAAAATTTCAAGAGTAGTGCCAAATTTAAGCCACCATTTATTGAACCAAACAGGAATTTCCTGTTTCAGAATTTCTGGGCAGATGCGGATAAACCATGAATGCTTCTGCTTACTATTGTCATAGTAAAAGACTTTAGTGAAAGCCTCAACATAATCCCAGTAAGTAAAGGAAGTATTTATTCCTTTTTCACGGTGAACCAATTGTTTAGTTCTATTGGGATGAAGTCCCCAAGATTGAGGGGTAAGAATCTGCTTGATAATTATCTTGCTGTAATTTACATCACTTCGAAGATCATTGGTCTTCTGATAAAAATGCTCAATTTCCACTGATTTGGTTTGTAGCAAGATTCCTTCAAAGATATTTCGATCTTTACTCTGGAGTGGAAACATATGATGTTCCAAATATTTTTCCTTTATTTTCCAAGGCTCATTCATCATTGGAATGTCTGATTTGTTAAGTAGAAGAATTTCTTCTGAGTAATGGGCAGAGTAATTATTATGGGTAAAAATTGTTTCTACCTCAACAGCCTGTTTATAAGAAACATTGGTTTCTTTTTCTTCATTGTCTTGAATCTGAATGCCTCTATTAGAGGGCTTTCCTTTCCCAAGAACAGTTTTCTTGGACTGGTAACGGAACTCATTGGAGTCCGCGGTCATGGGTCTTGGAACCCATGGTTGTTTTCCCTTCTCCTTTCTACTCATGGTTCTGCAAAAATTCACGAGTAAGAAAATCAGGAAGAGAATTATTAACTCCCTTAATATATTCGATATCAAATTCAAATATGGCTAATTCAGATTGCCATCTAGCAAATATTTGTTTGGATGCTAAATTTTTAACATCTTTTTCTAAAACAGTTTTAGCAGAACTGCAATCAATGCGTAATAAGAATTTCTTATTAAGAAGATCATCCTGAAATTTATGAATGCATTGAATAATAGAAAGAATTTCTTTCTTAATAGTAGAGTAATTACTCTGAGCAGTATTCCATTTTCCTGAATGATATCTTACTAACATTTCTTTGTTAGTAGTAGGATTCAATTGTTTCAATATGCCACCATAACCAATATTACTGGCATCAGTCTCAACAATTTTAAACCATTCAGCATTGGCTAAATGTAAGCAAGGTAAATTCTTAACCTTCTGTTTTATTATTCTTACTGCCTCAGTATGAGCATTAGTCCAAGGCGTAGGATTTTTTCTCAATCTTTGATACAAAATTTTTGTATCATTAGAAATGTTCTTGTAAAATTCTGCAACATAATTAAGTGCACCAAGAAATCTTTGTAACTGCTTAGTATCAGTTATTTCATCAGGGAATTTAGAAGCAAATTCAATACTTCTATCTATTGGATGTATTGTATTATTAGTAATATTATGTCCCAAAAATCTTATGTCCTGTTGGAACAGCTTCATTTTTGGAGCAGATATTACTAAACCATTTTTAATGGCTAAGTGTTTAAACATACTAAGATGTTTAAAGTGTTCTTCAATAGAATTAGAGAAGATTAATATATCATCAATATATGATAATATAAAATTAGAATGTTGAATGAATATTTCATTCATAATATTCTGAAATTCTAAAGGAGCATTCTTCAGACCAAATGGCATTACATTCCATTCGTAATGTCCAAAAGGAACAGTAAAAGCAGTTTTATACCGATCCTTTTCATCAATTTGTATTTGCCAGTAACCTGATTTCAGGTCAAATTTAGAGTAAATTCTGGCTTTTACAATTCTGTTTAATAAATCCCTTTTATTAGGAATTGGGTATCTAATCCATTTCAAAACCTTATTCAAGGGCTTGTAATTAATTACAAGTCTAGGTACTCCTCGTTCTTTTTCAGCATTATTATTTACATAAAATGCTGTACAACTCCATGGGGAGTATGATTTTCTGATTAATTTTTTATCCAATAATTCTTGGATTTCTTTCTTGCATAATTCAAGATATTCTTGATTCATCTGACAAGGTCTAGCCTTTGTCGGAATATCCTTTTCATTAAAGGATTCTTCGTAAGGAAGAGAAACAATATGTTGTTTTCTATTCCAAAACGCATTTGGCAAATTACTACAAGTTTGTAGTTTGAAATCTTCTTCAACTTGTTTTATTTTATTTTAAATTTCAAATTGTTTCAGCTGCTGGGTTATTGTAACCTGAGCCAGTTCCTCTTTTAGGAAATTCACTTGATTTTCTTTCAAGCGAACATTGTTAAGAATTTTAACAATAGGATTAGTTATAAATTCAAAAGTTATTCTTTTGCCTTTATAACAGGTAGTAATACCTTCTTTTGTTATCTCATTAATTGGCATTAATTTTTCTAGGAAAGGAGTTCCTAGAATAACATGCTGAGATATTTCCTTTACAACTATTAGATGTATAGGAATACAAATATCATTCTTACAAATATTCACATCGGTGATTTTGTAAGGAGTAGTTAATGCTTTATTATTTAATAATAGCAATGAACGAACCACTCAGACACTTAGTGCTGCTAATAATAAAGCATTAACTACTCCTTACAAAATCACCGATGTGAATATTTGTAAGAATGATATTTGTATTCCTATACATCTAATAGTTGTAAAGGAAATATCTCAGCATGTTATTCTAGGAACTCCTTTCCTAGAAAAATTAATGCCAATTAATGAGATAACAAAAGAAGGTATTACTACCTGTTATAAAGGCAAAAGAATAACTTTTGAATTTATAACTAATCCTATTGTTAAAATTCTTAACAATGTTCGCTTGAAAGAAAATCAAGTGAATTTCCTAAAAGAGGAACTGGCTCAGGTTACAATAACCCAGCAGCTGAAACAATTTGAAATTCAAAATAAAATAAAACAAGTTGAAGAAGATTTCAAACTACAAACTTGTAGTAATTTGCCAAATGCGTTTTGGAATAGAAAACAACATATTGTTTCTCTTCCTTACGAAGAATCCTTTAATGAAAAGGATATTCCGACAAAGGCTAGACCTTGTCAGATGAATCAAGAATATCTTGAATTATGCAAGAAAGAAATCCAAGAATTATTGGATAAAAAATTAATCAGAAAATCATACTCCCCATGGAGTTGTACAGCATTTTATGTAAATAATAATGCTGAAAAAGAACGAGGAGTACCTAGACTTGTAATTAATTACAAGCCCTTGAATAAGGTTTTGAAATGGATTAGATACCCAATTCCTAATAAAAGGGATTTATTAAACAGAATTGTAAAAGCCAGAATTTACTCTAAATTTGACCTGAAATCAGGTTACTGGCAAATACAAATTGATGAAAAGGATCGGTATAAAACCGCTTTTACTGTTCCTTTTGGACATTACGAATGGAATGTAATGCCATTTGGTCTGAAGAATGCTCCTTCAGAATTTCAGAATATTATGAATGAAATATTCATTCAACATTCTAATTTTATATTATCATATATTGATGATATATTAATCTTCTCTAATTCTATTGAAGAACACTTTAAACATCTTAGTATGTTTAAACACTTAGCCATTAAAAATGGTTTAGTAATATCTGCTCCAAAAATGAAGCTGTTCCAACAGGACATAAGATTTTTGGGACATAATATTACTAATAATACAATACATCCAATAGATAGAAGTATTGAATTTGCTTCTAAATTCCCTGATGAAATAACTGATACTAAGCAGTTACAAAGATTTCTTGGTGCACTTAATTATGTTGCAGAATTTTACAAGAACATTTCTAATGATACAAAAATTTTGTATCAAAGATTGAGAAAAAATCCTACGCCTTGGACTAATGCTCATACTGAGGCAGTAAGAATAATAAAACAGAAGGTTAAGAATTTACCTTGCTTACATTTAGCCAATGCTGAATGGTTTAAAATTGTTGAGACTGATGCCAGTAATATTGGTTATGGTGGCATATTGAAACAATTGAATCCTACTACTAACAAAGAAATGTTAGTAAGATATCATTCAGGAAAATGGAATACTGCTCAGAGTAATTACTCTACTATTAAGAAAGAAATTCTTTCTATTATTCAATGCATTCATAAATTTCAGGATGATCTTCTTAATAAGAAATTCTTATTACGCATTGATTGCAGTTCTGCTAAAACTGTTTTAGAAAAAGATGTTAAAAATTTAGCATCCAAACAAATATTTGCTAGATGGCAATCTGAATTAGCCATATTTGAATTTGATATCGAATATATTAAGGGAGTTAATAATTCTCTTCCTGATTTTCTTACTCGTGAATTTTTGCAGAACCATGAGTAGAAAGGAGAAGGGAAAACAACCATGGGTTCCAAGACCCATGACCGCGGACTCCAATGAGTTCCGTTACCAGTCCAAGAAAACTGTTCTTGGGAAAGGAAAGCCCTCTAATAGAGGCATTCAGATTCAAGACAATGAAGAAAAAGAAACCAATGTTTCTTATAAACAGGCTGTTGAGGTAGAAACAATTTTTACCCATAATAATTACTCTGCCCATTACTCAGAAGAAATTCTTCTACTTAACAAATCAGACATTCCAATGATGAATGAGCCTTGGAAAATAAAGGAAAAATATTTGGAACATCATATGTTTCCACTCCAGAGTAAAGATCGAAATATCTTTGAAGGAATCTTGCTACAAACCAAATCAGTGGAAATTGAGCATTTTTATCAGAAGACCAATGATCTTCGAAGTGATGTAAATTACAGCAAGATAATTATCAAGCAGATTCTTACCCCTCAATCTTGGGGACTTCATCCCAATAGAACTAAACAATTGGTTCACCGTGAAAAAGGAATAAATACTTCCTTTACTTACTGGGATTATGTTGAGGCTTTCACTAAAGTCTTTTACTATGACAATAGTAAGCAGAAGCATTCATGGTTTATCCGCATCTGCCCAGAAATTCTGAAACAGGAAATTCCTGTTTGGTTCAATAAATGGTGGCTTAAATTTGGCACTACTCTTGAAATTTTGCCTCCTTCATTGCAGGAATTATTTGCCACTTGGAGTCAATCCTATCCTTTATGTCAGAATGCTGACATTCTTATGGAAGGGGAGAGTACAATGTACTTCTTTATTCACTTTGAAATCCCGTATATTTTTAAATGGATAATCAAATGTGAATTTAATCAACTCAAATTTCCTGTTCTAGAACGAAATTTCATGATTAAATGGTGGAACAGAATTGATGAGAAAGAGAAAGTACAAATTGTACAAAAGTCTATTAAGGATAATGAGATCCTTATAGAAGAAAAATTGAAAAAAGAAATTATTGAAGACAGTCCTTTAAAAAGGTTAAAGGAATCTTTGCGAAGAAGAAATCCTCGAATTACTGAGGAAGAGTTAAAAAGAAAATGTCTTCAGTATATGCAAACTCAATTTGAGTCAATTTTTGAAACAGATAATATGTCTGTTAGCTCTACCAAATCTGGTAAAGAGGATGAAGATAATTTGGATGAAGAAACTTTCTTCAAACGGATGCATAAAAGAGTCACTACTCAATCTGACAATGAAAGTGACAATGAAAGTCTACAGTAAAGATGTATTATTGCCAGAATACAGGTGGCAATCACTGTTTACTTTACTTTTTATAAAGAGAATCTCTTTAATCACTGGCCGACAATGGTGGACCCTACCACTCACTTCTTTCAATAAAGACTACTACGTGGACGGAGGAGAATTAAAGAAGATAAAGTGAAAAGTTGATAGTGACGAGCACTCACGTTGCTGTCTTGATTAAAGAATCCCACTCACAGCTGCCGGTCACCATACTTGCATCTGCCAGTCGATCAATGTCGACTCTTGTAATATAAATAGAGGCAAGGTCCTCTCTATTATGTACGCTTTTCTTTTAGAGTGTTTTCCTCTTGTACTACTAAGTGTGCTTGTGCTCTGTAATAGTGTTCTACTAAAATAAATAAAATTCCGTTTAAACGTTCGACGCCTCATCCTTCTTATCCTGGTCCTCAAAATTGGTATCAGAGCACATCCTCTTTATAAAGAGACGAGCAAATTGAGCTCACCGACAATGTCGGAAATGGCATTCTCTACTTTTTAATGGTTTTTACAACCAATAAAGTAGTTCGGGACATTCTCAATAGAATGTACTATGAAGATATTAATTTTAGAAAATGGTTTAAAAAAACCTTCTCTCTTAAAAGGAGATATGAATTAAAAGATGAATATTACAATCATCTTGAGAAGACAAAATGTCTTATTCCTTTTACTGACTGGTTTATCCACGACCATGTCACTAAAGAATTAAAACAACTTAATGTGTTAGAAGAATATTACAAGATTTGGAGTACCGATGAAGGTACAAGTAAAGGATTTGTAAGATCAATGTATCCTCCTTCTGAATCAATTAAACTTACGGTAAAAAATATGCCGGAGAAAATTGATGCTTCTTCTTTTGCTAAAACAATTGATAGCAAAGAAGTAATTATTAAAGAATTACAAAAGGTAATTAAGCAAAATAATTACACTAATGTTTCCATCCAAGTTATGGGTCAACAATTGACTCGGATAGAAACTGAATTGGAAAAGGTTTTACATCAAATTGATGTAATAAAAAGATTAGATCTTTCCACTAAATCTGGAAAAACTTCTTTAAGGGAAACTTCTAATATCCCTATAAAACCTCCTCCTGAGGTAAAAGACTTTAAGGTTCGAAAGAATCCTGAAGTTACTAAAGAAGATATTAAAGAGCTAATAGCTCAGTTTAAAAGAACAAATATTCAGACTATTAATGCTGAAGAAATTGAATTGAGAGACTTAATTACTCATGCAAAGCAACAATTTGCTAAAGAAATGCTTCAGCAATCTGAACAGCAAAAGCATATTCAAATGCTTAATAGTTCTGAAATAAAGGACTCGTCTTCTGAGATTAATGATCTTGAAGAAGAAGATGACGAGATTAATATGGAGCAAATTGATGCTATTCAACAATCTTTTGTTGAAACTAAACCTATTAATAATCCTCAGATTCAGGCTGTTAAATATAATAAGCCTAATCTCATGAAGTATTATTATCAAAGACCAACTCCAACTGATGTATTATTTGAAGAAAATGATTCCATAATCCAAAATCATTACAGTGGTGGAGAAATCTATGAATGGAACATAGATGGTCTTACTGATAAACAAATTCATGACCAGTTACATCGAATGATGATGTACTCTAATGTTGCTAAAGCTACTGGCAATAATGATAAAGAAACTGCACAATTTATTACTTGTGGTTTCACAGAAATTCTTAGAGGTTGGTGGAATAACTGCCTTACTGAATCACAACGGCAAGAAATTATTAATGCTGTTAAGACTGAGACAAATTCTGAAGATAATACTCAGGTCACTAAGACTGATGCAGTCTATACTTTAATGATCACAATTTTAGAACACTTTACTGGTGGAATTTCTGATCATGGAGAAAGAATAAGGACTCTTCTTCAGAATTTGAGATGTCCAACTCTTACTCACTTTAGATGGTATAAAGATACCTTCTTGAATAGAGTTATGTTACTTGGTGATGCAAATAATGCTCACTGGAAATCTAAATTTATTGATGGACTTCCTAATCTATTTGCTGAAAGAATTAGGCAAGGATTAAGAAGTCAGAATAATGGAGTAATTCCTTATAATAGTTACACTTATGGTAGTTTGATTAATAAGTGTATCGAAGAAGGATTAGCTTTATGCAATGATTTAAAGCTAAGACATCAATTAAAAACTCAGAGAATCTCTGAGAGAAAGCAATTGGGAGAATTTTGTGACCAGTTTGCTATGGATGTTCCTAAATCTCCTAATAAGGGGAAAAAGAAGGTGAATGACTATAAGGAATACAATAAGAAGCCTTATAGAAGAAGGAAATACCCTTCTAAACGAAGAGATACTACCAACAATAAAGATGGTAGAAACTTTCGGAAGAAGAAGTCTTCAAAGAAAGTTATCAAATGCTATAAATGTGGCAAATTAGGCCATTATGCTAACAAATGTTACACGAAAAAGAAAATTGAAGAAATTGAAGATGAAGAGTTAAGAAATACTCTTTATAAATTAATGATCAATTCTGATTATGAAGAAAGTAGTTCATCCAATGATGAATCATCAGACAATTCTGATAATGAATGCAGTGAAAACTGCCAATGTAACGAATGTGTTACAGAAAAGAATGTTGACTACTATAAATCGATAGTAGAAATGAATGGCTTATCAATTAATACCTTAACTCTCGATGAGAAAAAGGATATAATTGAAGCCTTGTTAAAGGATCAAATTAGTCCTGGAATTAAAAATAAAATTATTGACTTTATTGGTCAAGAAAAATTAGAGGATAATAATCCTAAAAGTCCTACTGAAGCTTATAATATGGCTGAAGTTTTCTCCAGATATAAGAGTAGGCAAGTTAAACCTGTCACAATGCAGGATCTTCAGTCTGAAATCAAGACTTTGAAGATAGAAATCAAAAACTTGAAATCTCAAGATCAACAAATTCAGATACGATTGGATAAGCTTGAGCTAGAAAATATTTCTAGAAACTCAACTAAAACTGTTACTACTAGTAACACTTCTGCTAGTTCTTCACACTCTCAAGAACATGAAGGGGAGAATTTAGTAGAAACTGAAGAAATTGATCGGAATAATTTCCTATCAAAAATGGATCTTTTTATTACCCATAAATGGTATATAAAAATCAATATGCTTGTTAATAACGAGTATTATATTGATAATTTGATTGCACTTGTTGATAGTGGTGCAGATTTAAATTGTGTCAAAGAAGGGATCGTTCCTATAAAATATTGTGAACGAACCACTCAGACACTTAGTGCTGCTAATAATAAAGCATTAACTACTCCTTACAAAATCACCGATGTGAATATTTGTAAGAATGATATTTGTATTCCTATACATCTAATAGTTGTAAAGGAAATATCTCAGCATGTTATTCTAGGAACTCCTTTCCTAGAAAAATTAATGCCAATTAATGAGATAACAAAAGAAGGTATTACTACCTGTTATAAAGGCAAAAGAATAACTTTTGAATTTATAACTAATCCTATTGTTAAAATTCTTAACAATGTTCGCTTGAAAGAAAATCAAGTGAATTTCCTAAAAGAGGAACTGGCTCAGGTTACAATAACCCAGCAGCTGAAACAATTTGAAATTCAAAATAAAATAAAACAAGTTGAAGAAGATTTCAAACTACAAACTTGTAGTAATTTGCCAAATGCATTTTGGAATAGAAAACAACATATTGTTTCTCTTCCTTACGAAGAATCCTTTAATGAAAAGGATATTCCGACAAAGGCTAGACCTTGTCAGATGAATCAAGAATATCTTGAATTATGCAAGAAAGAAATCCAAGAATTATTGGATAAAAAATTAATCAGAAAATCATACTCCCCATGGAGTTGTACAGCATTTTATGTAAATAATAATGCTGAAAAAGAACGAGGAGTACCTAGACTTGTAATTAATTACAAGCCCTTGAATAAGGTTTTGAAATGGATTAGATACCCAATTCCTAATAAAAGGGATTTATTAAACAGAATTGTAAAAGCCAGAATTTACTCTAAATTTGACCTGAAATCAGGTTACTGGCAAATACAAATTGATGAAAAGGATCGGTATAAAACCGCTTTTACTGTTCCTTTTGGACATTACGAATGGAATGTAATGCCATTTGGTCTGAAGAATGCTCCTTCAGAATTTCAGAATATTATGAATGAAATATTCATTCAACATTCTAATTTTATATTATCATATATTGATGATATATTAATCTTCTCTAATTCTATTGAAGAACACTTTAAACATCTTAGTATGTTTAAACACTTAGCCATTAAAAATGGTTTAGTAATATCTGCTCCAAAAATGAAGCTGTTCCAACAGGACATAAGATTTTTGGGACATAATATTACTAATAATACAATACATCCAATAGATAGAAGTATTGAATTTGCTTCTAAATTCCCTGATGAAATAACTGATACTAAGCAGTTACAAAGATTTCTTGGTGCACTTAATTATGTTGCAGAATTTTACAAGAACATTTCTAATGATACAAAAATTTTGTATCAAAGATTGAGAAAAAATCCTACGCCTTGGACTAATGCTCATACTGAGGCAGTAAGAATAATAAAACAGAAGGTTAAGAATTTACCTTGCTTACATTTAGCCAATGCTGAATGGTTTAAAATTGTTGAGACTGATGCCAGTAATATTGGTTATGGTGGCATATTGAAACAATTGAATCCTACTACTAACAAAGAAATGTTAGTAAGATATCATTCAGGAAAATGGAATACTGCTCAGAGTAATTACTCTACTATTAAGAAAGAAATTCTTTCTATTATTCAATGCATTCATAAATTTCAGGATGATCTTCTTAATAAGAAATTCTTATTACGCATTGATTGCAGTTCTGCTAAAACTGTTTTAGAAAAAGATGTTAAAAATTTAGCATCCAAACAAATATTTGCTAGATGGCAATCTGAATTAGCCATATTTGAATTTGATATCGAATATATTAAGGGAGTTAATAATTCTCTTCCTGATTTTCTTACTCGTGAATTTTTGCAGAACCATGAGTAGAAAGGATAAGGGAAAACAACCATGGGTTCCAAGACCCATGACCGCGGACTCCAATGAGTTCCGTTACCAGTCCAAGAAAACTGTTCTTGGGAAAGGAAAGCCCTCTAATAGAGGCATTCAGATTCAAGACAATGAAGAAAAAGAAACCAATGTTTCTTATAAACAGGCTGTTGAGGTAGAAACAATTTTTACCCATAATAATTACTCTGCCCATTACTCAGAAGAAATTCTTCTACTTAACAAATCAGACATTCCAATGATGAATGAGCCTTGGAAAATAAAGAAAAAATATTTGGAACATCATATGTTTCCACTCCAGAGTAAAGATCGAAATATCTTTGAAGGAATCTTGCTACAAACCAAATCAGTGGAAATTGAGCATTTTTATCAGAAGACCAATGATCTTCGAAGTGATGTAAATTACAGCAAGATAATTATCAAGCAGATTCTTACCCCTCAATCTTGGGGACTTCATCCCAATAGAACTAAACAATTGGTTCACCGTAAAAAAGGAATAAATACTTCCTTTACTTACTGGGATTATGTTGAGGCTTTCACTAAAGTCTTTTACTATGACAATAGTAAGCAGAAGCATTCATGGTTTATCCGCATCTGCCCAAAAATTCTGAAACAGGAAATTCCTGTTTGGTTCAATAAATGGTGGCTTAAATTTGGCACTACTCTTGAAATTTTGCCTCCTTCATTGCAGGAATTATTTGCCACTTGGAGTCAATCCTATCCTTTATGTCAGAATGCTGACATTCTTATGGAAGGGGAGAGTACAATGTACTTCTTTATTCACTTTGAAATCCCGTATATTTTTAAATGGATAATCAAATGTGAATTTAATCAACTCAAATTTCCTGTTCTAGAACGAAATTTCATGATTAAATGGTGGAACAGAATTGATGAGAAAGAGAAAGTACAAATTGTACAAAAGTCTATTAAGGATAATGAGATCCTTATAGAAGAAAAATTGAAAAAAGAAATTATTGAAGACAGTCCTTTAAAAAGGTTAAAGGAATCTTTGCGAAGAAGAAATCCTCGAATTACTGAGGAAGAGTTAAAAAGAAAATGTCTTCAGTATATGCAAACTCAATTTGAGTCAATTTTTGAAACAGATAATATGTCTGTTAGCTCTACCAAATCTGGTAAAGAGGATGAAGATAATTTGGATGAAGAAACTTTCTTCAAACGGATGCATAAAAGAGTCACTACTCAATCTGACAATGAAAGTGACAATGAAAGTCTACAGTAAAGATGTATTATTGCCAGAATACAGGTGGCAATCACTGTTTACTTTACTTTTTATAAAGAGAATCTCTTTAATCACTGGCCGACAATGGTGGACCCTACCACTCACTTCTTTCAATAAAGACTACTACGTGGATGGAGGAGAATTAAAGAAGATAAAGTGAAAAGTTGATAGTGACGAGCACTCACGTTGCTGTCTTGATTAAAGAATCCCACTCACAGCTGCCGGTCACCATACTTGCATCTGCCAGTCGATCAATGTCGACTCTTGTAATATAAATAGAGGCAAGGTCCTCTCTATTATGTACGCTTTCTTTTAGAGTGTTTTCCTCTTGTACTACTAAGTGTGCTTGTGCTCTGTAATAGTGTTCTACTAAAATAAATAAAATTCCGTTTAAACGTTCGACGCCTCATCCTTCTTATCCTGGTCCTCAATACATATATATATCTATATATATATATATTAATATCTAATATATTAAAAACTGCCAAACTGTCGCTAAATACCATGTCCACTGTCACAGAAAGCTGCTGTGTATATAGATAAACTGCAGTTTTTGTGACAGTTTTCTGCATTATCACTAAAAACTGTCGCTGAAGCTTCTGATACTCTGCTGATACACTGTTGTTTCAGCGACAGTTTTCTGCAACTGTCGCTGAAAATATATGTATATATATATATACAATATATATATATATATATATATATATATATATATATATATATATATATATATATATATAACCCACCATATGTATTTATATAATATATATTTATACAATATATATTTAAATACATATATATAACCCATAATATATATATTTATACAATATACATATAAAATTATATATAACTAGACATACACTTATACATAGTAAATTGTATAAAATACCACATAGTAATATACACACACACATATAGTAATATGTATATATAACTATACATATATGTATACATATATATATATATATATATATATATATATATATATATATATATATATATATATATATATATATATATATATATATATATAATCATACAATAATATAAATACATAATAATATATAATATAACAATATATATAACAACATATAAATATATCTACTATATTATATATACATATGCTACCACTTATAAATATATATCTTCATACATATCTATATATAAATAATCATATAATAACTATAAATAATCTAATTACTTAATTAAAAATACACATATATTATACAAAATATATACATATATTTACATCCCTAACATATATTATAACATATATATTAATGCATGTAGAAGAAAGCTACATAATATATATTCTATTAATACATATATAATACATAGATCTATGATACAATAAACACTAATAATAAATATACATAATATATATATATAATATATATAGATACATATACAATTATAATTCAAGAATTAAAGCACAATTAATTAGATCTACACATAAACACACAACAATTAGAGAGTATCATACCGTATCCCACTAGATCTAGGATATGCATGCGACACGAGTCCACCACACATCCAATTGTACCCCAAAGGACACAAATAAATCACATATAATATTTATGAACAAAACAAAGTGTCAAATGTAGATCTATGTGTCCGTGTCAAAATACGACATGTACAAAGTCCCGTGTCGGAGGGAAAACCCCCAAAACAATACGTATCACCAAATTGTTGGGATACGACCTACACGTATCCAATTGTGGACACGACACTAGCCCCAAACACATAAACATATGCCAAATTGCTCTATAGAACAATTGACACACACAACAAAAGTCATTTTCGGAATTCTCCTAAAATTGACACAAAAAGCACCATAACTTTCTCCATAGGTCTCCTATGAACACAAAACCAAATTCTATGAGTAGTACATACATATGGGTTAATTTTCCATGGTTAAATCTCAGATTTAGAATCTAAATTAAGGGAAAAAATTGAATTGTACCTATTGGGAGATGGATTCCTAATGAAACCTCCAAAATTAATAAAATTGGCCTTTAACTTGTAGATCCTTGCTCCTCTTTGTAGATCCATACTTCCTCCTTGTAGATCTATGCTTCCTTCTTGTAGATCCATGCTCTAATATCCTCCAATAGTGATTTGGCAAATAATTGGATGGAAATTTGGTAGGAATTTGGTTGAGAAAATTTTCTAGATCTATATTTGGAATGAAAAATGAAGAGAGAGAAAATTTTCATCTCCTTTATATAGGCCTCACTTGCCCCTCCCTCAAGCTACTATGTAAAGTCTAAAATACCCCTTGGGGCCTCTCATGAAAAAATTAATTAAGGAGGGAAGCTTCTAGTCTAATGGGTTTAACATAATTAATCCTCCTTCTAATAATTGGGCTTCTAATTATTGGGCTCAATTCTAACTAGAATTAAATGTTGGTCCATGAGTCTAAACTAAACTAGTTGGTCCACTAACACAAGTCCAAAAATAAATCTAATATGCTAATAATAAATAAATAATACAATAAATAAAATTTAACATGCACAATATTTAATAATTACCAAATGACTAAAATACCCTTTCCTAGAAAATGTGGTAGTGACACCGCCCCCCTTTTCAATTAGAACTCAGCAACCTTTGCTATGCATCCAACCAACTGTGCATAGCACAACAAGCCCGTCCATACATGTGAGCCAAGCACGGAACCCCCTTCTCTATCTTATATATATATAAGCTGACGTAGTCCCCAATCATAATCGAATATTAAATATCGGATTTGGTTAGAGATTCGAAGAGTTTATCTGAACAACAAGCCCGTCCATACATGTGAGCCAAGCACGGAACCCCCTTCTCTATCTTATATATATATAAGCTGACGTAGTCCCCAATCATAATCGAATATTAAATATCGGATTTGGTTAGAGATTCGAAGAGTTTATCTGAACTCTATAGGTATTCCAAGGTCTTCAGAGAGAAAAATTTTCATCTGTCTTTTGCAAAAGAAAAACCTTCGTCTCTTTGAGAGCTCTTCTTCGTTTCTTCTCTGAGCACTCTAAGTTTTTAGCAATGGCACCGAAATAATCTTTCACCACCAAGGGAAAGAAAGCTGCCTCATCTTCTCGCTCTTCTGTCCAAGCAAGAGTGACTCCCATCAGGCAGAGCGAACCTCGCTCGGAACGAAGTGTCCCACCGCCAAGCTGTGCACCGGGCGTTATAGGTAAAGCTTTTGGGACGACAAAAAAATGAAGAAAACCCTTCGCACACGTTGTACGTGAACGCGCTAGGTCATCTTCTGTGCTGAGAGCCTCTTCGAGAAAGATGATGCACAGGGATGTTTTACCATTTACGCCCATATTCCTAATGTGTTAGCGTAAAAACTCCATATTTTCGCAGTCTGGCGTAAAAGCTTTGACTTTCAAAATTTGACGTATATTACAAACTTTTAGTGTTACGCTCTGGATGAAAATTCTAGCATAATAACTCAAACTTTGGCAGTTTGGCGTAAAACACAGACTGTCAGATTTTTTGTATACTGCCAATCTTGAATTTTACGCCTCGGAATGAGATTCCAGCGTAAAAAAAATCAAGTTTTTACAGTCTTGGCGTAAAAGCACAGACTGTTGCTCTTTGGCATAAGCTGCAAGATTGTGAGGTCTAGTATAGAAACTGACATGTTTTTCTTGCACTTTGTAGTTAACTTGCAGATACCTCCGTTGGCTGATGTGATGGATTCGGCTGCTGGGATGCTGAACTCCAATTACCTGGAGAATTTGTCCCATGTGACATTTTCTATTTTCGGACCCTAGTATCCTGAAGGAAGGGGAATCCTGATATCGTCTCAAGGAGAGCGAATGCTGTTGAGCATGATCAACGGAGAGCCCTTGACGTATATAGACGGGGCAAAATATATAAAACCAGCTTTTCTCTTCGGGGATATGATTGATAAATAATCCCAGACGAAGCCCAAGAAGGAAGACTGGGTTTTTACTGTTGGGGGCATGGTCATGTACCTGCCCAAGATGCTGAGAGATTACCCTATCTCAGCATTCTTCCATGCTATGCATCCGAGGAAGATATCGTGGACCCTGACCCCTAATCTTCACGGCCAGCCAGGAAAGATATTTTATCAGAAAGGGTCCGACCAAGGATCATTTGTGAGCCGCCCTTCAGGTCCTGTGATGCCTTTCAGGGGATTATTTTTGGGTAGTGTCCCGAGTGAAGACACTTCACTGCTCCAACCAGTCCAATTGCCGACTTTTTGTAATAATTTCATGGGGCATGGAGGAGTATATCCCAAGGTTAATCCTCGGACCGGCGGGTGGGTTACCCTGTGAATCTTCGATGGGCTCGTTTAACCGATTGGGCCCTGAAGCATTTTAAGACAGAGCTGGAGAGCATTAGTTTGTTCGAGGCTGTGAATGCTACCAGTGTTGGGTTACCTCTCAACCCCAACCTGTTCTTGGCTTTGATGGAGCGATATATCTCGCTCACTGGGACTTTCGCTACTCCGCTAGGGGAGTTGGGATTGGCCCTTCACGAAATGGCAGAGATTTCAAGACTGCCAATGGGGGATACTCCTTATGAAGAGTATGTTCCCATAAACCGGGAGCTGGGGGATACAAACCCTCGGGTAGTGGCAGTGTACCATGAGCTGATAAGCCATTACCTTGCGTGCATTGCCTTCTATAATGAGCCATCTGATTTGGCTCATACCAACAAATGTGCATCCTATCTCTTCTTCCATCATGCCCGAGATGTTAATCCAGACAAAGTCGTGGATAGCAGGGATAAGCCTTTGAGCCTTCTGAGCGTGCTTAATGCTCAATTAGTCGATGATCTTATCGAAGACGCCGGGGCTTCAGATCGGGTTCTTGATGAAGGGATAGGGAAATATCCTGCAGACACTAAACCCTACAGTTATATGAGGCATTGCCGCAGGCCTCTGTCAAGAGAAGCTCAACTTGCTGGTTTTCTCTCTGTATGGCTAAGCCGATTGGTAGTACCTGGCATTGCATCTTCGGATCGCATTCACCATAACACCTTCTGGCCTGCAGTCCGTTTGGTGTTTGGGGCAAGACTAGGCTTGCTCCCTGCCATGGTATACCGGATACAAGCTGGCCTGAGGGCCATTTCTGATGGGCTGCTTGCCGACGAAACACGGCATGACAGTTTTCCCAGGGTAGAATTACCGTTCCTGTATCTGATGGGATGGTTAATTCTTTATAACCCCAGGGTGATGTCTTCCGGCTCTTTCAGTAGTTCGAAAAATAATTTCTTGTTGAATTACAAGAATTCCACTTGGAACATGACGACCGTCGTAGACTGTCGGCGAGCATTAAATTTTGCTCATAGCTGGAAGCTCTTCTGCGTCGTCCCCACTGTACATATGAATCAACAGGGGATGAGACTTCAGGACTCAGGCGAAGGAAAGACCATTCTTTCTCCTGAAGCTTTTTATTGGTTGGTCTGCATTAGACCTTCCCATCTGTTGTATAGAAGTAAAGACCATTGCTTCTTGGAGCCCTACTTGCCTAGTCGGTTCGCCAGGCAGTTTGGGTATGATCAATTACACGTGGGCAACGCCATCACCAGCTTTCGGTCCCGAGGTGGACTTATTGATGGAGCGAGAGGATGGCGATACTTTATAATGGGTTGTACTGGAGCAGCTTTTACTGTGCCCGCGACTTCACTCTCCATGGAGTTGCGCATCCTCCATTCGTACGCCCAGTTTTATGTGGCCATCAATACCTTCCATCGCGATTTTTATATGCGTGGAAGCTTTAGGATGCCGTCCAAAAAGTCTACTAGAAGAGAGGAGGTTCCATCAGTCTCCTCCGATGAGGGTGAAGACCCTGTCGGTCCAGATGAGTTTTTGTTGACAGTACCGAGAGGCGTGATACCTCCGCCTGCAGAGCCTCTCATCATCTCTGGTAAGCGAAGGGCTCATACTCTGAAAGAGCCTTCCCCTCGCAAGAAAAAGAAGACAGTCAGTGGTCCTCCCAGGACTTCCAGCCATGAGGCTCCTAGGAGTGAGTCTATTGTTTCCCCTATTGAGGGTGATCCTTTGATTGAAGGTCCTTCGACTTTTAGATTCTTTGCTCGAGACTGCTGTCGCTACTACCGCTACTAGTAGTACGATGAGGTCACCTTTGAGGCCGAGCAATTTAAGGATATCTTTATCCAGACCAATAATGGGTCCAGCCCCTTCTTCGTATGTAAGTATCTCTGGCGAGATTCCACCTGATGAACCTCGATTGGATCTGGGTGAAGACTTGGATGACTTTTCTCAGACGTCATTTGACGCACCCTCTTCTCCAGGTATGACAGCTCGCTTAGCATCTTTAAGAAATGATTTAGCTGTACTAGCTGCGGACACGACATATATACCATCGGCCATGGGTAAATGTTATCTTTATGCCTCTTTTATAAAAATTAACATCATATTGATATTAACTTTCTCTTGTCTTCTTTTCAGGGGAGGACATCTACGAGGAGGGCAGCGTCGATGCAACTTTTGGCTTTATTTCAGCTCCTGTCGATGACACGAAGGTGCCCGACTTTGAAGGGGAAATATTTTTGGGTGCCGGTTCTCCCGAAACAGTTTCGATATCACGAGAGGAGGATGAACCTGTCATTACGACTATGCCTCCTTTGAGTACGCCAGCCACTTTGACCGTTGTTGGTGCTTCTTCTTTTGTCGTGCCATCTGTTGAGGTGACGACTGTGGCAACATCGTCTACAGTCACTTCTGGAGGGGGATTCACCGATATCGCAGCCACTCCCGGGGTCCATTCGAATCTCGCCATATTAGTTGAGCAGTTTTCAAGCGTTTTTTATGCCACTTTGAAAACACTGATATCGATGGTGCTGGAGAAGAATCTAGGTTTTGAGGCTCTGAAGACGTCCTCCAACTTTAGTATAGAGCAGATTAGATATTTCAACGATAATGACAGAGCTGATGCGCTAGAGCAAATAGTTAATGGTTTAGAGTAACCCATTAACAATTATTTGTAGCTATCTTGAGGCAGCATTGAAGGTCTCGTTCAAGCTAGGTATGACTCCTTAACTGCAAAGCTTACTGGGCAAATGGAATCTCTGAACAAATCTGTCCAGGAACAGCAGCAGGAGATGGATCAAGAGCGTACCGTATTGGGATATGTCATTCCCCAGCTGGCTCAGTGCGAGGCCGAATATGAGGAAGAGGCAGCGAGGATCCGCAAATTAGAAGATGACCTCGCTAAGGCCAAGGAGAAGGCTCTCTCTTTATCAACAGCTCACGACGTGTTGAAGGATCGAATGGAGACGGCTCAGCAGAACCTGACGCATGTGGGTGTGATCCACGAAGGTTTTGTACATGCTCGGTCCGAGCTATCTGCTTTGAATAATGAGGCAGCGAGGTTGGAACGGGCTCGTGCCGACATCTTGAGCTCCAGGGATGAGAGAACGGTTACTCTGGCGCAACAAATTTGTGACTTAACTGCTCCTCCCAAATGATGTACCTTTTGCTTTTCTATGTAATTTGCTCTTTCTGGAGATAATAAAGAGACTTTATATAACTTTGGTGGACCTATCATTTTGGAATATAAATGATAGGCTAGGGTGAAAGTGATATCAGAGGTAATGTGGATGTGATATACTTTCGGTAAGCTTCAGCTGGACATATCTATTCAGAGGTTATATGGACATGATAGAATATGATCCAACTAAAATTTGTACACAAAACACTATCAGAGGTAATATGGATGTGATAGGTTTTGATGTTCCAAATTAGTTTAGACATATCTATTCAGAGGTTATATGGACATGATAGAATATGATCCAACTAGTTCTTTGGAAGTAGTATGGTCAGAATGAGATCTTCACCATACTCTATTTGAGCAAAGGAGTTTAAGCGTAGTACCTCTTCAGGAATTTGCCGTTGATAGGAGTCATTAACAAGTCTCCATTAGGCTTGGCTAATCTGTAAGCGCCATTTGAGAACGTTGTCTCGATCACGTAAGGGCCTTCCCATTTGGGCTAGAATTTACCCTTACTCTTGTGAGTAATGATCATTGGCCTTTTCACGGCTAGAACTAGCTTGCCAACTTTGAACACTCTTTTCTTTACTTTTTGATTAAAAGCTCTGGAAATGCGTGCCTGGTAGAACGCGATGCGCTGTTGGGCTTGAAGGCGTTTCTCGTCTAATCCTTCTAGCTCTTGAAGCCGTAGTCGCTCATTATTTTTCTGAGTCAACTCATTAGCCACTGCTATTCTGAGTGAAGGAATTTGAACTTCAATGGAAAGAACTGCTTCACTCCTGTAAACTAATGAGAATGGTGTACAACTTGTCGGTGTTTGTACCGTTGTGCGGTATGCCCAGAGGCATTCTCCCAACTTCTTATTCCAATCTCTTTTGTTCGAAGAGACGAACTTCTTTAAGAGTTTGATAATGATTTTGTTGAAGGCTTCTGCCAAACCATTAGCAGCAGGATTATATGCCGTAGAGGCCATATTTTGTATCCGATTCTTATCACAAAACCGGTGAAACGCTTGGCTGATGAATTGAGGTCTGTTGTCATAGATTATCCTTCGGGGTATCCCGAAGTGATAAATGACATGATTCTTGATGAAGTTGATCACGTTGGATGTCTTTACCTCAGCAAGAGGGATCGCCTCTGCCCATTTGGAGAAGTAATCCGTGATGGCCAATATGAACCGATGACCTCTGAAAGAAGACGGGTGAATAGGACCAATAATATCCATACCCCATGCTTTGAAGGGCCATGATGCAATGGTAGGATGTAGATACTCAGGAGGCTGATGTATAAAATCCGCATGAACCTGACAAGCTTTGCATTTGTCTTGCATATTTTACGGCATCCGCAATCATGGTAGGCCAATAATAGCTCATTCTCCTGATGTGATCCTGTAATTTAGGGCCGGATTGATGTGCTCCGCATACGCCGTCGTGAGCTTCACGGATAATCCGCTGTGCCTCATCATCAGAGAGATATCGTAGCAATAGCCCATCGTACATTTGACGATATAGACTTTGTTAAGAAGCATCAAAATAGAAGCGTAACGATCGTCTTTTTATGGATACTGCTTCTTTAGGATCCTCCGGTAAGATTCCGTATGCCACAAAATCTATAAAGGGAATTTTCCAGTCTCTCTTGGGAAGATCTATGTTCACAGCGTAGCTGCGTTCTATGTGAAGTTGTTTTTCACACAGAATAGGTCTCTGTTAAGAAGGATCACCGAGTTCTGCCTCCTTATAGGAATAGCTAGATCTGCAGCTAGGCTGGCCAGAGCATCAGCTTTCAAATTTTGAGATCGAGGCACATGTTCTAGGAAGAATCCTTTAAAAGACATGGCTATCTCGATCGTTGCTTGGTGATAAGGTATGAGGTCTGGATTACGGACTTTATATACTCCTCTGACCTGATTGACGATCAACTGAGAATCACCAAAAGCTTCCAGGTATTCGACCTCCAATTCTTTAGCGACTTGAAGCCCGATGAGTAGGGCATTGTACTCTGCCACATTGTTAGAGCAGGATTCGCTAAGAGAGTAAGCTCGATAGATAACGAGTTTGTCAGGAGTCACCAGAATAATTCCTACTCCTGAAACCACATTTCCCCTGGGATTAGTCCTGGAAGCGCCATCGAAGAATAGCTGCCATGTATCACCTTCCATTGCAGAGTTATATTCTGCAACTTCGTCAGGAATGTCCTCGTATAGTTTGGAGGTTTTCGGAATCGGATAGGCAGCTAAGAAATCTGCCAAGGCTTGACCCTTTATGGACTTTTGAGGGACGTACACCATATCATACGGTATTAGTAACATCGCCCAAGTCGCAAGTCGGGAGTTCAGAACACTCGGCTTACTCATCAATATCCGAAGAGGATTGATCCTGGAGATGATATGAATAGTTTGACCTGTCACGTAATGTCGCATTTTCTGAATGGCGAACATTAGGGCTAAGCATTCTTTTTCGACTGGATTGTACCGGTATTCAGCTCTGATCATCATCTTGCTTAGGTAATAGATAGCCTGTTCATGACCTTCATCGTTCTTCTGTGCAAGGAGAGATCCCAGAGAATGATCCATTGCTCGAACATACAGCAAAAATGGTCTTCCTTTGACGGGAGGCACCAGAACTGGAGGATTAGTAAGATAGCTCTTGATATCGTCAAACGCTTGTTGACAGGCTTCATCCCATATAAAAGATACACCTTTCTTCATTAGGCAAAAAAAATTCTGACACCTTCCAGAGAGGTTGGATATGAATCTCCTGATGTAGGCTAGACGACCTTGAAATCCCCTAAGTTCTCTCAGATTACGGGGTGATCGCATTTCCAAGATGGCTTTTACCTTATCAGGGTCAACTTGAATGCCTTTAGCGGTAATGACAAACCCCAGAAATTTGCCACTGGATACTGCGAGAAAGGACTTAGTAGGGTTCATTTTGAGTTGATGTTGACGCATCAATTCGAACTCTGTCTTTAAGTCTTGGATATGAGAACCCTCGAGACGGCTTTTGACATCTATATCATCTACGTAACATTCCACTATTTTGCGTAGGTACTCATGGAATATGTTACTCATAGCTCGTTGGTACGTAGCCCCAGCATTCTTCAGTCCGAAGGGCATGACTGTATAGCAATATACCCCCAATGGTGTCCGGAAGGTAATATGCTTCTCGTCTTCAAGATGCATCTTGATCTAATTGTACCCTGAAAATCCGTCCATGAAAGACATGTGTTCAAAACCACATGTGTTATCGATCATGACGTCTGTGATGGGAAGATGGAACTCATCTTTGGGGCAGGCTGTATTTAGATCTCGATAATCGATGCAAACACGTACTTTCCCTATTTTATTCATGACTGGAACAATATTGGCGACCCAATCAGGATGTTGCTCTTCACGGATGAACCCGCAGGCTACCAACTTCTTGATTTCAGCTTCAATGGCATCCATCATATCCGGGCGGAACCGGCGTTGGTGCTGTTTCACAGGCTTCGAATGTTGAGTTTATGAGTAGCCACTTTTGGATCAAGACCTGGCATATCCTCATAATTCTACGCAAAGACGTCAATATATTCTCTTATCAGCTGGATTATTTCTTTCCTTTCTTCTTCAGAAAGATTGTTACTAATAAATATCGGCTTTGGCGAAAGTTCATCCCCAACGTCGATTTGGATAACTTTTCTTCAGTGGGAGGTTCTCTCTGCTCGAACCGGAGTTCCCATTGTGTATCCATTTGCTGAGCCCAGGAGTCATTCTCAAATAATTCTTGTTCGTCTGCTTCGAGGGAATCTGTCAATACCATATTTACTGATAATGCTCGTTCGAGATCATCAGATGAGCCGGAGGATGATGAGCTGTGTTGGGAAGAGAAAAAGACATCCTCATTTGACTCAGAAGTTGCAAGGGAGGTGGTATACCCTAACCCAAAATGAGTTCCTTGACAGTAGGGATCACCGTGCAACAGCATTCGCCTTTCTTTCCCGTAGTTGAGGCCTGGTTCTAGCTTCAAATCATAACCCATACTTTGCATAATCTTTAAAGCTTATGGGCTATATCTGTGAACCTGCATTTTCCCGGCATCAGACACATGAGAATCCTCTTGTACAATCGGTCGATTTCGTATGCGGCCGAAGACTATTGGATGATGATCTTTACGGGTAGGTAGGACAATAAAGATAGAATCTTCATGTGGCCCGTATGTCGTGATAACATTGGATGTTGGTGCCACTTCCCATACATATGGTTGATAGAGTTCTATGGCTTTCAAAAACTTTTGTGCTATAGGCTCTATATTTTTATGAAGTGATGATTCCTGATTAGGAAATTGAGCATTAGCATACTAGAAAAGAGGATCTTTATTATTGTCAGAAACCACGTTTCCAGTTGTATTTACATCCGTTGGCTGTTTGTTACGCCGGAGGTTGATGACCAAAGGTGGAGGCTTCTGGTTCAAAGTGATCACTAGAGGATCACCTCCTTTTCTGACTTGGTTTTGTTTAGGTGGATAGCCATGGGTTCCATGACTTTTGGACGAGTAGTTCGCCCTTTCACCTTGATTGACAGGGGTTGTTCGGCAGAGGGTTCTTCTGGCTCCCGGTGGGATTCCTCCTCTGTTTTGCCTGACACCTCCTCCATGTAGTCTTGGGTGTACAACATGGCATCGGAGTAGTAGGATTTTACTCCTTTAAACGGGTTAAGATCAGCAAACTCCGTTTGTACTGTTCCTTGGGCATCTACATATTTGAAGCATTGATGTAGAGTCGAAGGAACGATGTTGTGGTCGTGGATCCACGGTCTGCCCAGTAGAATGTTGTAGGACACCTCTGAATCAATGACATAGCAAGTAGCCACTGATCTGAGGTCGCCAATTTGGATCCTCAGACGAATCTTCCCCAATGGTTTACTTTTTCTTGCGTTGAATCCCACGATTGTAGTTGTTGTATAAGCCAATTCACTGGTAGAAATCCTCAGTGGTCTGAGCAGACTATGAGGAATGATACTGATCGATGATCCCAGATCTATGTGAATCCCGTCAACCTCCATGGAACCGACATATCCGGTGTAATAGAGGGGTCTGTCATGCTTGTTATTTTTCAACAACATGTCATCTTGAGTGAAAGTGATATTCGGGACCACCTCTATCACACTATGGCATTGAGTACATGCCACAGGTTCTTCATCAGGGGACTTGAACTGGGTCAAGTATGCATCCGCCTGTATTAATGCTTCACTCAGGGCTTGACGAGTGCCTTTAGAGAGCCTGAGTAGTTCAAAAATGTACAATCTGGCTGGTGTATGAGCCAACTGGGCTAGGATATCGAAGTTATATGGCTTCTCCAAACCTTTGTTTTGCATATTCTTCAAAGGTCTATCAAAGTGCACTTCATTTTGCTTGACCTTGTCCGCCGAAGTTGGTCTAGAAGGACCTGCCTTTGGTACGACAGGTTCAGGTTCCGGAAGTTTGGCAGCTGAAGTGTCTGCCGATGCATCTTCCTGACTTCCTTCATAGTCCTTGAGATATGCTTTCCCTGAACGAGTTCCAGTAGCCAAAACCTCTTCTTCTGATGTCGAGGATATAACAACCATATGACATGGTTTACGCTTCAAGTTCTTGCTAGACTTAGCCTTAGTAGCTTGAGTCTCTTTCTCGATCTCTGACACCAGATCAGGATGAACCCACATAATCTCACCGCGCTGGGTAGTTAGGGGTACCAGGTCATGATTTTGACTCCTGGTTGGAGGGAGATTAACAATGTTCATCGTTGTCCAGGAAATGGGTACAACACCATCCGGAACTTCTTGAGGAGGCAGATTGCCAAATTGGAGAGAGATCATGTTGGCGGTGACCGTCTTCTCGCTGTTGCGCAGAGTGATGGCTTTAGCATCGATCAGCTCCTGGATCTTCCTCTTTAGTACATAATATGCCTTGGTAGGGTGATGTATGTACCTATGAAAAATGCAGTACTTGGGGTTATTGGTACTGCCGACTTTATTATGCCGCTTTACCTCAGGGAGGGTAATCTTGTCGCTTTTGACTAGACACTCGAATATGCTTGGAATATCGTCGTCGTCAAAAGAATATACTTCAATGGGCCTGGAAGTCCCAGGTTTTGTCTGTGTGGTTGCCGTAGTCTTTTGCCTGGACGTATTAATTGCCAGAGCTTCTTTTCCTTTGGAACCACGAGGATGGTCGCTGTTGGAGGATGACTTCTTGCCTCTATCAGAGGTAGATATCATAATTCCATTATCACGCACCTTCCGACTGTTGTCTTCAGCGGCTACCGCTGAGATAATAAACGAGGGCCAATCATGGAACTGATACGGTACTGTGAACACCGAGATCACTGGAAGAAGATTCTTCCTGCAAATATCCACTAATGCTGAGTCTGGAACTTCGGGAGGCATTTGCAAAGTGGCTTAACGAAAATGTTCGATGAAAGTGCGAACGTTCTCTTTCTCCTTCTACTTTACTTCAATGAGAGAGGACATAGACATGTCCATCCTCCCTTCATAGAATCGTGCGAAGAACAAAGTCTTGAAATCTTTAAAGAAAGTAATGCAGTTGTCCGCAAGACTACGATACCACTGATAAGCCACCCCCGAGAGACAGCCTTTGAACACTCGAGTGAGAAGGGCGTCATTCCCCTGCAATAACACCGTCATCATGCTAAAGTAGTTCATGTACTGGCTCAGTGATGTCTTTCCCTCAAATAAAGCCATTGTCTGTGGTTTGTATTTGGGAGGGAAAGGGATCTCATCCCAAATAGCTGGGTAAGGCTGGTTGATTTCCAATTTCTTGAGTTGATCCTTATATTTTAAGGCATCAAATTGGGCTTTCAATTCCCGCACTGCCTGCATCGGATCTTCAGCCGGAAGAGGGATCGTAGAGTGACGAGAGATCGGTTGTATTGTAACTCCAACAGGAGGCAATACATTCTCCGAATTAGGAAGTGGAAGAGCTGCTGACTCCTGATCTAGAGTAGGCTCCTGATTTGTATTGGATGGTGGTAAGTCCACCCCCATATGTATCTGGGTCAGAGGGACCGATGTTTGAGCTACATCAGTTGTGTGTTGAGTCAGCATCATCTGGTACATATTCTACATCATGGACTGTATCTCTTTCAGAGATGTTTCCAGCACAGCGATGCGTTGCTCAGTACTTCCCGATGAGGAAGTCTTTTCACGTTCATCTTCAATGGCATAGACTCTCATTTCTTTGGATGTCATTGAAGGGCTAGTATAGGCCTCTGTAGAGAATGAATCTATACTTTCAGTATCTGATTCGGGAAACTGGCGACCCCCAGTGTCGGAATCAGAAGAATACGAAGCTGGTTGTCTTGACCTCGAACGGGTATTTCGGAACACCCCAGCTTCGATGTTCTCAAGGAGTTTGTTGAATCTCCTTTGTCTTGGAGTTCTAGAGGGATGACGTCTTGAATTTGACCTTCCTCTAGGAATGTGTGAAGCCATGTTCGCTGATGCATATGTAGGCTCTTCTTCCTGTAAAGCAAAGAGTAGTTCAACCGGTCGAAAATTGACCATTTTGCCTTAGAACAGCAATAATTAACTACAACTTTGTGACCATTACAAAAGTGCTCCCTAGGAGGCGTAATAGATATGTTAGAAGATCCTCTATCTTTGCGCTTCTATATCAGATATTCACGCAAGTCGGGAGGATTAACAGAAGAAGAAGAAGAAGAAGAAGAAGAAGACTTGTTCCTCTTGTTTACATCAGTTGGAATGCGGATATTGGGAACCCCAACCCTTTATCTGCCACCTATATACAACAGTTCAGCCATATGAGTAGCAGCTGATCCATAAGGAGCGTATCTATCCACGAACTGGGTCTTCTTTACGCTGAGGCATAATTTGGAATTTTGCACAGGCTGGCGTAAAACTGAGGAATTCCTCAATCGGCCATCAGTTTCTCGCGTAATCTTGTCACGCCCCAGTCCCAAAATATGTAGGACTAGGACACGTAAGCATGCCAGCCGCATGGATATGACAACTCCAATATATGGAAACCAAATCCACACGTACGCTGTAATCAAATCCACAAGTGGTATAACTGTAATACAAGTCACAGGGTAAAATCTAAATCTCATCCACCAAAATCATATAGAGATAAATAAACAGTATCTAAGAAACTAGATCTCAATAAAAAGTATCTAAGAAACTAGTTGGATGGAAAAAAATCCACTACCAACTCAAATGGGAAAAGTAAATACAACATAAGTACAACTCACTCAAACAATATAAGTACCAGCTATCAATCACGGCTCGAAGAGAAGACATCCACGAAGCATCTATACCCTTCCAAATCTGCGCTCCTGCAAATACTCAAGAACAGGTACACCTGGCAGGGGACCAGGTCCTCAGAGGGACATAACAAGATACACAAAACACATGCCAATAAAGTACTGAAATAAATATCCAAAGGGGTCGCCTAACCGTCTAAAGTGAATGCAGTTAAGAACAACTTTCCCAACGCGTGGGCTATCTGGCTAAAATGGGATTGGCATAGTTCTCTTGGAGATCCAGGGGCCTACAAAGGCACGGCGTCTTTCGAACACCGGAGGCCCGCCAAGTAGTATATATAGGGGTCATCATGACCGCGCATCTCCGGCAGAACGTACGGGTTACACAAGGAAAGTACAACGGAGCCCACACGCCTTACTTGTTGTTCTCCCCACCCCATGCTCTAAGCATGTCACATCCATGACACGATAATACCTCTAATAACTGCCAAGTCTACTAGCATGCAAAGTTTCTAACAGCAGTTATTCCTAACGTATGGCCCACACGTACAGGAGGCCAACCTGTACGCAAGTCCGTGATCTACATGAGACTCACAACTCGTGTAACAACTGTATCACGGCCAATGAACCTAAAGATGCTACATGATGATGGGGTAGTCTCATAAACAAGGTCAATGCAAATACATAAATAAAACATATCGCGACGTCACCGTCGCGAGCATTTTATATAACAATTAAAATATATGAACTAAGGACAGAAAATAAAGATGCATGCAACATATGGAATATAAATAACAGTACAATGGCAAGGTATACTTGCCTGGCAAGGAAGCTGCGCTGTACCAATAAGCTGCTCCAGAAGTCGCGCAGAAGAGATCCAATATCCTGCAACATCATCCCTCCCCTGCAACCTCTGCAGAACCTTTTTCGCCTCTGCCATTCGCCCTTTACTCACAAGCCACCTTCTATGTAAAAAATAGCTTTTTGGCCACGATGCATCCTGTGTTCATAGTATGCAGCCCAATGACAACTTCTTGCTTTAATTCAGCGTCCAATCTTTTCAGTAGTTATGACAGTAACTTCTTCAATATGACTTCAGGAGGAATGCAATTAACAAGCAGCTCATATAACTTTCCACGAACCGAAAATAATCTGTTCATTAGTTGGTGCATTGACGCGCAAATTCAGACAGCGAGATCTAATAGCCTCGGTAACTTTTGAAGAGCTGTTGCAGCATAAGATTAACCGACATGATGCACTATATTTCTCCATTGTTCTCTTAAGAGAGTGTTGAGCTTCTCTTGAGAGCTTGTCAACTTCATTAAGCACTAGGACTTTGTAGCCCTTTCCCCCTTTTGAATCAATGGGTTTGTTCTTTGCCATATCCTTGATGATTTCCTGAACTATGTACCTGTCCTGAAAACCGGCCTCACTGGGATTCAACTCCATATGGTGGGTGCTTGATAACGTCGTCAGCTCTAGTTCGATTGTCCGACTTCCAGTATCAATCTTCCATGCTCTGTTCTCCATCTTCACCTTTTCGGCACCGGGACCAAATATCTGCTTGAGGAGCGCCATGATTAGGGTTTTCTTCCCGGACCCCGGCGGCCCGTAGAAGAGGAGATGGGGGCAATCATGCTCCGAGACCAGTTTCTTGAGGTTGGCGGCGATTTTTTTTTTTGTGGGCAATGATCTGGTCGAGAGACCTCGGCCTGTACTTGTCGACCCACAGCATCTTTCTCTTTCTCCAGCAATTTGCTGGCGGAGGAGGAAGAAAGAGAGAGAGAGAGAAAGAGAGAGAGAGGATGATCCAGGCGAGATGGCCGGGGTTAATGGAGCAGTCGACACTGGATCCGGCGGGTCGAGGAAGGAGTTGACCGGAGGCATCGGGATCCGGCAGAGAGGAAGGAGGAAGGAAGGGTGGTGGTTCGGCTGGTGGTCGACGGCCTCCGGCGAGGTGGCTGCAGGGGTAAATCGGAGGAAGGAGGAAGGTGAATAGTAATATAGGTGGTGGTCAGCTATTGAAATTTAGGTTTAACCTAGTAAAGGAAAGGGAAGGAAATATAATGTATATTTATACATGAGGAATTGGGTTTGACCTAGGAAATTGACTTTGGTCAACATCCTCTAGGTATTGGGCCTTAGGCTCACATGGGGATGTTTGGATTAGAAATTACATGATCTAGAATGCAAGGATGGGGTTTAAATAAACGAGAGCGAGGTGTGCGCGTTGCATATCGCAAAAATTACGAAAAAATCTACGTGAAGGGAAAAATAGATTTTTTTATGAATTGTCCAACGATGGGGACACCTCGGTGCATTTTTGCATAAAAGTCCCCCAACAATTGGAAAATTGCACAAGGGTAGAAAATTGAATTTAATTAATTAAATTAAGACGTGCACATTGTTCTAGAATTAATTAGAAGCACAGGAAAATAAAAATAGGCGGAACAAAGGGTCTGGGACGTAGAGGATACAGAGTAGATTATTAATAAAATTCAGGTCGTACAAAACGGTCAAGATTGGGTTCACGATTTCGATTGGGACGCACAAGGGTACAAAATTGGAATTTATATCGAATTAAGAAATGACATCCGCAACGTTTATTGTGCGGCTAAAATGTTGCACAAGAAAGCAATATTATAAGTTGCTCAAGGGTCAGAGAGGTAAGCGGGCACGTCTAGGTAAATGTTGTGAAATTCGTAGATAGGCAATGGCTAGTGAGGTGCTCCAATTATCGAGCAACGGTAAGGTGCGCTACGTGATATAAATTAATGCACAATTAAATAAATGTCGCGTTCTAATTCAAATTGGTTCAAACTAGCCCTAATTTCACTATCTAAGCCAAGTAGCCCTAATTTTGGGTGAGGAGGTTTACAATCTACCCAACTTAAAACAATTTCGTCCTCGAAATTAAACTAGGGTAGGGTTCCTCTATCTAACCTCACTTGATTACAGTCTAAGGAATTCTCCTTAAGTTGACATGGTAGTTCTACCCAACTTAGAATTTACTCATCTATCATCTAAGGCTATACATCGAAGAAGGCTATGTCCTAAATTATTTAATCATGTTATTGAATCCTCAAAGTCCTTAACACCAAACATATCATCTATGATATGCCCTTAATTATTTATAAAAGATAGTCACCAAACAATGTGATTAGCCTATGGAGTATATCTAGTACTCTCTGTGTATCAACTTATACCAAGCACGAGGTTTCGTCTTTCCGAACTAAGAGAAGGCGGAGATCAATAATAAAGAGTTCAAGGGTGAGGTAATAGAATAGAAGTATCGGGATCAAGGCGTTTAAAGAATTCAAATAGGAATTGTCAAGACAGTTGTGGATTGAAATCATAATTTGGTAATTTCTATTCACATGCTCGCATCGGTACATTTATGTAGCAGATACGATATACTCAGACATATCTAGAGGGCAAGTACATTCGTCTACTAATCACGATATATCTCAATCCACGTACGGTAGTTATGCGAAAGGGCGAACCAAGCGCACTATGGTTGATCAGACCTTAGTATACTGATTCTGAAATGTATTAGTGTGTCAACCCACTAATACATATGTCATGAACAAGCTTGATAAGGAATAAGCTTGCAAAAACTAGGCTATAATAGCGGCATAAGTCAAGGGGGTACAACAAATATAAGTACGCTAGATGATGATGAAAGGAGGTACAAGTTAATTCAAGTTCACAAAACAAAACAAAATATGCAATAATAATAAAGACTCTACAATCTCTACAGTTATCATACAACCTCCTTGTCTAAGTCGCTAGTCGACCAAATAGGGACATGGATCCCTAAATTCTATTATCTGAATAAACATGGTCGTCTTAGCTAGCATACAATTTATGGCATTCAGTTACACTACATTGATGGGTCAAGTGGACTATGTGATACTAGGTTGTGAGACATACTACCAAACTTAAAAGAATTAAACTAATATTGTGATTTTCTTAAGGATACCGTGGAAACTATTGTTAAGGTCTACGAGAAAGGGTCTTAGTATCTATTAGGGTATCCTCCTATTTCATATAGGTCATGGTCGTCTTTAGCCTTAGTCCTAGTGCTTATAGGACAAGTGTCGATAGCAAGAATAGAAAGGTTACTAGTCTCAAGGGAAGGGAATATAACTTGTATCTAGGTGGGGTACAAATTACGTGATCTACAACTAGGGGTAATAATCACAATCTAATTGAACAATTCAACTATCCAGTTCTAACTACAAGGCACACAATTCAAAATTCAAGATTACAATTATAACCTTAGCAACTATATATCCTATCATAAAATATAATCACTTGGTATAAAATTAGAGGTGTCAAGTGGCATGAGCTGAAGGATGGAGAAGGGTAGAAGATAATTTATTCGTCGTGCAATCAGCGAACGTTAAGGTCGCAGAGGAACAAATATATAAAATTTAAAATAGAGAGGCTATAGATAATGTCATGGTCTCCTAAGGGGAGATGCTACGCTACCCTCTGTGTTTGCGGTATGATCAAAAATATACTATATTCAATGCTCTTAGCTTCCTAAGGTGCTGTCTACTAATAATAAAGACAATGATCTAAGTTTATAGTTCTAATATTATCTAACTATGAAGGTTAGGTTCAGTCCTAATTTTAGGTTTTTGGTTTTCTATTGATTCCTCAATACTAGGGTCAAACATCATGGTAAGACTTTTAACTAACTATAGTTGTGTCTGTACTACTCTTAAGTCTTAATAATACATCAAGGGGTAATGGTCAATTCATCTACCGGTAAGGGTGCTATGGTTCATTAAGTATTCTACTCAGTAATGTGTCAACACTCTAGTTGCACTCTGAATAGGAGGATTACTCTACTTATCGTCTAACAACAGGAACTTCTATATTCTAGGAGAAGGCTATACTCAAAACTATTAGGGAAGCACATGAATCAAGCATGATGTAATTGTTCAAATAGAACAGATAGGAGGAAGATGAATTATAGTCAATTGTGGATGAGATCCTATACTCTAGTCCTAGGTGCAGGCTTGTTCGGTAAAGTTACGTAACCGAGACAGTATGCTCTCGACCTGCATGGGCCACCACAAAAACATGTCACGCCCCAGTCCCAAAATACGTAGGACTAGGACACGTAAGCATGCTAGCCGCATGGATATAGCAACTCCAATATATGGAAACCAAATCCACACGTACGCTGTAATCAAATCCACAAGTGGTATAACTGTAATACAAGTCACAGGGTAAAATCTAAATCTCATCCACCAAAATCATATAGAGATAAATAAACAGTATCTAAGAAACTAGATCTCAATAAGAAGTATCTAAGAAACTAGTTGGATAGAAATAAATCCACTACCAACTCAAATGGGAAAAGTAAATACAACATAAGTACAACTCACTCAAACAATATAAGTACCAGCTATCAATCACGGCTCGAAGAGAAGACATCCACGAAGCATCTATACCCTTCCAAATCTGTGCTTCTGAAAATACTCAAGAACAGGTACACCTGGCAGGGGACCAGGTCCTCAGAGGGACATAACAAGATACACAAAACACATGCCAATAAAGTACTGAAATAAATATCCAAAGGGGTCGCCTAACCGTCTAAAGTGAATGCAGTTAAGAACAACTTTCCCAACGCGTGGGCTATCTGGCTAAAATGGGATTGGCATAGTTCTCTTGGAGATCCAGGGGCCTACAAAGGCACGGCGTCTTTCGAACACCGGAGGCCCGCCAAGTAGTATATATAGGGGTCATCATGACCGCGCATCTCCGGCGGAGCGTACGGGTTACACAAGGAAAGTGCAACGGAGCCCACACGCCTTACTTGTTGTTCTCCCCACCCCATGCTCTAAGCATGTCACATCCATGACACGATAATACCTCTAATAACTGCCAAGTCTACTAGCATGCAAAGTTTCTAACAGCAGTTATTCCTAACGCACGGCCCACACGTACAGGAGGCCAACCTGCACGCAAGTCCGTGATCTACATGAGACTCACAACTCGTATAACAACTGTGTCACGGCCAATGAATCTAAAGATGCTACATGATGATGGGGTAGTCTCATAAACAAGGTCAATGCAAATACATAAATAAAATATATCGCGACGTCACCGTCGCGAGCATTTTATATAACAATTAAAATATATGAACTAAGGACAGAAAATAAAGATGCATGCAACATATGGAATATAAATAACAGTACAATGGCAAGGTATACTTGCCTGGCAAGGAAGCTGTGCTGTACCAATAAGCTGCTCCAGAAGTCGCGCAGAAGAGATCCAATATCCTGCAACATCATCCCTCCCCTGCAACCTCTGCAGAACCTTTTTCGCCTCTGCCATTCGCCCTTTACTCACAAGCCACCTTCTATGTGAAAAATAGCTTTTTGGCCACGACGCATCCTGTGTTCATAGTATGCAGCCCAATGACAACTTCTTGCTTTAATTCAGCGTCCAATCTTTTCAGTAGTTATGACAGTAACTTCTTCAATATGACTTCAGGAGGAATGCAATTAACAAGCAGCTCATATAACTTTCCACGAACCGAAAATAATCTGTTCATTAGTTGGTGCATTGACGCGCAAATTCAGACAGCGAGATCTAATAGCCTCGGTAACTTTTGAAGAGCTGTTGCAGCATAAGATTAACCGACATGATGCACTATATTTCTCCATTGTTCTCTTAAGAGAGTGTTGAGCTTCTCTTGAGAGCTTGTCAACTTCATTAAGCACTAGGACTTTGTAGCCCTTTCCCCCTTTTGAATCAATGGGTTTGTTTTTTGCCATATCCTTGATGATTTCCTGAACTATGTACCTGTCCTGAAAACCGGCCTCACTGGGATTCAACTCCATATGGTGGGTACTTGATAACGTCGTCAGCTCTAGTTCGATTGTCCGACTTCCAGTATCAATCTTCCATGCTCTGTTCTCCATCTTCACCTTTTCGGCACCGGGACCAAATATCTGCTTGAGGAGCGCCATGATTAGGGCTTTCTTCCCGGACCCCGGCGGCCCGTAGAAGAGGAGATGGGGGCAATCATGCTCCGAGACCAGTTTCTTGAGGTTGGCGGCGATTTTTTTTTTTTTGTGGGCAATGATCTTGTCGAGAGACCTCGGCCTGTACTTGTCGACCCACAGCATCTTTCTCTTTCTCCAACAATTTGCTGGCGGAGGAGGAAGAGAGAGAGAGAGAGAGAGAGGATGATCCAAGCGAGATGGCCGGGGTTAATGGAGCAGTCGGCGCTGGATCCGGCGGGTCGAGGAAGGAGTTGACCGGAGGCATCGGGATCCGACAGAGAGGAAGGAGGAAGGAAGGGTGGTGGTTCGGCTGGTGGTCGACGGCCTCCGGCGAGGTGGCTGCAGGGGTAAATCGGAGGAAGGAGGAAGGTGAATAGTAATATAGGTGGTGGTCGGCTATTGAAATTTAGGTTTAACCTAGTAAAGGAAAGGGAAGGAAATATAATGTATATTTATACATGGGGAATTGGGTTTGACCTAGGAAATTGACTGTGGTCAACATCCTCTAGGTATTGGGCCTTGGGCTCACATGGGGATGTTTGGATTAGAAATTACATGATCTAGAATGCAAGGATGGGGTTTAAATAAACTAGAGCGAGGTGTGCGCGTTGCATATCGCAAAAATTACGGAAAAATCTACGTGAAGGGAAAAATAGATTTCTTTATGAATTGTCCAACGATGGGGACACCTCGGTGTATTTTTGCATAAAATTTCCCCAACAATTGGAAAATTGCACAAGGGCAGAAAATTGAATTTAATTAATTAAATTAAGACGCGCACGTTGTTCTAGAATTAATTAGAAGCACAGGAAAATAAAAATAGGCGGAACAAAGGGTCTGGGACGTAGAGGATACAGAGTAGATTATTAATAAAATTCAGGTCGTACAAAATGGTCAAGATTGGGTTCACGATTTCGATTGGGACGCACAAGGGTACAAAATTGGAATTTATATCGAATTAAGAAATGACGTCCGCAACGTTTATTGTGCGGCTAAAATGTTGCACAAGAAAGCAATATTATAAGTTGCTCAAGGGTCAGAGAGGTAAGCGGGCACGTCTAGGTAAATGTTGTGAAATTCGTAGATAGGCAATGGCTAGTGAGGTGCTCCAATTATCGAGCAACGGTAAGGTGCGCTACGTGATATAAATTAATGCACAATTAAATAAATGCCGCATTCTAATTCAAATTGGTTCAAACTAGCCCTAATTTCACTATCTAAGCCAAGTAGCCCTAATTTTGGGTGAGGGGGTTTACAAATCTGGAGAGCAAGCAGATTCTTTTGATGGCGTAAAGGCCGAGAGGTTCGGAAATCCTCCGCTTGTTTTCCCTTGCGTAGATTGCAGGGCCCATATGCTTTTCCATGGAGGGAAGATGCATTTTTACGCACGGAGCACGTTGGGAATTTCTGAATTGGCGCTGAGGCATTATCAGAAATTTTGTCTGCCACGTCACAGACGGGAGACTGAGTTTTATGCGCAGAGTGCGGAGCGGACTTCTGGACTAGCACTGAGACATTGCCAAAAGTTTTGTCTGCCATGTCACAGACGGGAGACAGAGTTTTACGCACAAAGTACGGAGCAGACTTCTGGACTAGCACTGAGGCATTGCCAAAAGTTGTCGCCATATCACAGACGGGAGACAGAGTTTTACGTGCAGAGCGAGGAGGTTGCGAAGCTACAACCTAGCTGGTCGGAGAAGCCAAAGAGTCGGCAGGAACAGTAGGGGATGTTCGGGGCATCCATACTTTACGCAGTTTCCTGTTATCTTGGACAGAGAGGGAGTGAGAGCTACCCCCTGCTCGAAGCATATCTTCGTATGCAGATTGGTCGAATTGGACGACCAAGGTCTTCTTCATTGATCCTACTGATACTGCATCGTATTGAGCAATTACTTTCTCGTCAGATGAGAAAGAGGTCCCCAGCAGAGTCGCCATCTTGTGTTTGATAATAAATGGAAGAAATAAAACTAGGTTTATACGAAACGCTTTCTTAGGTTTAGAAATAAGAAGTACTATTAATCCTATACGAGGATGTTAAGTATAAAATTTAATCTGGGTAAATATTGCTATAGGAGTCTGATCTGCGGTCGATCACTTTATCCCTTGGACCACACGATGATGAAGAAGTGTTGTAGAAGAAGAAGAAGCTTCAAAGATTGCAAAGGGGAGTGGATGCTTGATGCCAAAATAGTCGATCACTACTCTCTGTCTATGCTCTGGATCCTTCTCTCTCAAAGAAAATTAATTTTCGACCTTAAGTTCTCCAGCTCCAAATCTTCGACCCTGGACCTCTGTCAATAGAGGTCTTTATTTATAGAGTTTTAGTGACAGTAACCGTCCAGTCGGCGTAGAAGCCGAACAGTGGAGAGTATGGCACTTTTTATGCGGCAGTTATGATAACTGCCACCCACGTATGAATGATCTTCTGAATTCGCATGTGACGCATGTCCCATTATGAGGTAACACGTATAACTGCTGCGAAGATCACGACATGCAAGCCACGTAGGTAACTGCCCCTCGCGTAGAAAAGGTTGGCGTAGAAGCCAATGACTGTCACCATGGCGTAGAAGCCAAATAGTTGTTAAACTAGCGTAGAAGCCAGGTAGGCGTAGAAGCTTGATGCTGCATGGATAGGTAGCTAGCGTAAAAGATAGCCGATCTTTCTTCCTTGAATGAGGTTTTGAGCGTATTCTGGACCAAATAGCCTGAGTTGGCGTATTCCGAAGAGATAGCAACGACGTACTCCTTATAGCTGAAAAATAGCCAGGTGGTATATTTCAAGGAGATAGCGTACAGCGTGCTCCTATAGCTGGAAATAGCCTAATGGCGTAATATGCAAAGGTGATGATGTGGACGTATCAGCCGTAATTATGGCTCACCCAGTCTTTGGAAGTAGAACCAAATCTCATGCATTAAATGCAGAGATCTGCCCCCATTCTACGCATTAAATGTAGAGACGTGCCTCGAGCTCTGTACGAAGAGCAGCTTTTGACGTGGCAGTTTGTTTCGTCTTCTGCTGAGCGTAAAAGCTCATATCTGCCTGTATAAAACTAGGCAGCGTATTTCCTTGAATGTGTAAAAGCAATTTATATCAAGAAAATGTCACTAAACAACGGTTTGGGTCTCTGTGTCGAATCATCATTACAGCCGTCGTCTGGATAGTTGTGCAGTACTCTTTGTCAGGAGTCAGGTTCACTGCATGCTCTGACAGGTTCATTTGAGGAATACGAAGAGTTCCCTGTACGACTTCCATGCTGCATTAAAAGCGAGCAGGTTTTACGCCAAAGGGGCGGTATAACAACCTTTTTACGCTGAAGCAGCATGGAAATACTGCATTACGCGGATTGTCCTGGAGCTTATATTTTACGCTGTACTAGCGCTGAAGCCCTGTTGTACGCCGATGGCTCTGAAGTCATGTTTTACATCGCCCAGCACTGAAATACTGCGTATAACTCTACAGCATATTTTTCATGCTTCTACAATAGTAGAGTAGTCAAAGTATTGCCGACATACTGGTCAGGTGGCATGGCAGTATTAGACTACGGTACTTGACTGTTGCAAAGAAAAATCATGGTTGTGAGATTCCAGACAGGTATCCCAAGATACTCGACCCGATAAATAAATTTGTCCTATAACCTAGACAATAGCCTCAAGAGACTGTGACTACTAGTAGAACTCTTGTAAGTTGAGTAGTGTAGATGAGTTAGAAATAGAATAATATATGGACAATAAATGAGGAAGTGTTAGAATGTCAAACCATGACTTTTAGGAAGCACTGCTAGATAGCAATGTAGTGTAATAGCTATAGTAATTATTATGAATATGGGTTAGTGTCAATTTCGAGGACAAAATTTTTATAAGTTGGATAGATTGTAAACCCCCTCATCCAAAATAGGTATTTTGTGTGTATTTTATATTATTTTATTTATTATAGATTAATTTAAATATTGAATTATTTTAGAATATTCTAGTAGTTAATTAGAAAATAAATTTTTTAGAATATTTACTTATGTAAATATTTATTTAGAATTATTTTTAGGCTATTTTAGATTTTTTCAGATTTTTCTAGAATTTTTAGGTAATTAAAACATAGGGAACGTAAATTTCTATGACTTTCATGATTTATTGTAAGACCATACTTGCATATTGTTCCTACAAAATATTTATTTTAGGTTAAAATATATAACTATATTTTTCTGCAATTTATTTAGAATTTTTAAAAAAATTATTTAGATTTTGAAATTATTTAGGATTTATTTGGATATATATAGTCTTAATATTAGATAGATGCTAATTTAGTGTTAATAGATATTGATAAGATTATATATAAATTATTTGTATTATCTTTAATTTTATTTAAGATTATAAATTATTGAGATAAAATTAAACTTTATTTTAAATTAATTCAAATCATGAGCCTAGTAGGAAAGCAACTTCATGCATATCCTATCCTTATTTAAACTCATCCTAATCATATCCAAATTAGTCAATCATAGTCGTATTCAATTAAGTAGTGTCCACCATTATAATACCTCCTCCTTCATATTTTTCTTTTCCAAATTCTCCTCTTTTTCGTCCAAAAATAGTCAAAATTCGTCATAAATTCAGCCTCATTTTTTAGTAGTTATGACGACTTAAAAAGATGATATCTCCTAGCTCCGGACTCCAAACGCGCTCCAGTTTTTTTGGTTAGAACCATATCAAGGTTAGTTTTCTGAATATATAAATTATTTTAATAATTTTAGAACCTATTTTTCCAAAATATTCTGAAAGTGCCAGTTGTCCGAAATCAGACGCGTTTTCGTATTTTTGAGATTTCGGGAGATCCCGAATTCGGAATTATGAACCGTTTGAAGTTTCAAAAAGTTGACATGATGAAATTAAATAAAATAATATTTTCAAAATTTAACATGTAAGTTTAATTTACTGTTAAATTTGTACAACGTATACGTAAATAGGAAACTACCAAAAATTATCATCTGTGCGCCCTTATGGACATAACTCTTTACCGACTTATGATTTTATGAAACCGTCAATTCCGGTGTTCATGTAGCACTGAAATCTATATAATTCTACACACATATCAAGGATTTGAGTCGGTTGACTTTTTGGTCAACGGATTGCCTCGATTTGCGTGTCATGGATCATAAATCCGTAAAGTTGACTTTCGTTGGACCAAAATTAGGATTTAACAATAAAATCATATTATAATAAAATTAAAATACTATTTTAGGTTATTTTATTCAGAATTAAAATAGATTAAAATGGAGGAACCTATTCACCCACTTTTGTAACATAACTTGTTTAATTTATGTGACGGGTAGATCGGACGATGCCTTGAGTTGGGACTTCATTCTTTTTCAGACCAGGAAAGATACCTTGTCAAATTGTTTACAGTACTTTGCATATTTATTATATTTCTATATATTTATTGCATTTCTGTATATTTATTGCATGTGTAGTTTCTTTCAGTCATTACTATATATTAGATATGTTGACACACACTTGCCACCTAGTATCATGAGAGGAAAATCATTAGGCGTATGGGCTTTAACCACTCTGGTAAACCGTAGTATATAGCTCGCACTACGAGCGTGCGTCGCGCTGGTCGCTACCCCCGAGGTATGTCGATTTCTGATGTTCTAGACGGGTATGTGAGTCGTGAGGCTTAGATTGAGTAGCCTATCATTGCCCATACGTCAAAAAGTTGTCCTCATTTGCATTCATATAGATTGTCTTGTACAGCGTACTTATATATTTTTAAATATTATGCATGTTTACTGTATTCAAATTAGCTTGCTTCTATGTATCTTGTTACGTCCCTCTGAGGACCTGGTCCCTTTCTAGGTGTAGATGTTCATGGATATTCGCAGGAGCATGGATCAGAACTTACTACTTATCTCTTTCGAGGAGGTCTTACCTTCGGAGCATCTTTGATTATCTCTAACACTGGATCGCTTCGCTGATGCACTTCTGTCATCACCTTATTTTATATTGGAGATTACCCTCCTCTCTCATTCTAGTTTTGATATAGTCATTAGTAGTGGATTTGTCTCCACCCGACTATTAGTTTTGGATTATTCAGACTCATTATTCTAGTTTAGTTATTTTCTTTTGTGACTTATTGTGTGGATGAGATTTAGTATATCGGTGACTTGTGACAATATGTATACCATATGTGAGTTTATATTCATACTACAGCGTATGTGTGTATTATGGTATCCATATATTAGAGTTGCCATATACATACGACTGGCATGCTTACGTATTCCTGGTCCTACATATTTTGGGACTGGGGCGTGACAGTAATCCATTGCAGCTATTAGATATTTTAGTTGCTATTCTTTTAGAGACATTTATTCTTATATTGGAGTTGATTCTCTTCTCTCTTTAGTAGTTTTGGTATAGTCGATTTGCAGTGGATTTGTTTCCATCCGACTATCATACTTTGAGATTTCTTATTTGATCTTTGATATTCAGTTATTCATTCCCATTTATTTATTTATTGTGCTGTGGATGAGATATAGATTGCGTGTGACTTGTTGAGATAGTATATTACCACAGGTGGATTGGATATTCATGTACAACGTACGCGTGTATATGGTTTCCATATATTGGAGTTCGTATACATACGGCTGGCGTGTTATATATTCCTAGTCCTACGTATTTTGGGACTGGGGCGTGACACTACTACCCATACACTTCACTATACATTAATATGTATTAATATATATTTAAACTTATAACAATAATATACTAAACAATATACTAACATACCCCTTGATATTTAATACCCGTACCCAAGATATCTCACTCTCATTACCTTGGTATACCCCAAGGTAATCTAGAAATAATTCTAACTAATATTACTTATGTATATATAAATCTCATATATATTATATACCAACTTATTTACAATATATACATAACTACTAGCTTATTAATATAACGAATAATCTTATATATATATATATATATATATATATATACTAATTTACTGCTTTTCGATAAGCTGTAGCTTATGAAAACTGCTGCTTTTCGCTTCTGCTACTTACCGCTTCTGCTTCTGCTTCTTCTTCTTACCATTGTTGCTTCTGCTTCTGCTGCGGCTTCTGCTGCTGCTTCTGTTTCTGCTTCTGCTGCTGCTTTTCATCTGCTTCTCTCAGCTTCTCGCTGCTTTTCTTCTACTGCTTTCCCTTGCTTTTGTCACTGTTTTCTATTGTTTAAATCATTGCTTTCCATGGTTTCTTCTTCCCTCAAGCTCACACACATAAATACACATCTCATATATATATATATATATATATATATATATATATATATATATATATATATATATATATATATATATATATATATATATTACCATATTAGAGAAGCACATGAACTTCTACTCTCCCATGATCACCAACACATCAACAAGAATTACAGATCAAACATATAAATATACATATACATATAGCTCACATAATAATAATTATTATATTATTTATAATATATATAATTGAATTAAATTATAAAGAACAAACACGTGAAGTGCATCGCACCCGTATCCCACTAGATCTATGATACACTTGCGAGACGGCTCCACCACACAACCAATTATATTCCAACGAACACGAGCAAGTCTAAAATTATAATTATGAATAATACGAAGAGCTAACTACTCATATACATGTCCGTGTCAAAATATGACATGCTCAAACCCCCGTGTCGGAGAAAACCCCCCAAATCAACCAGTATCTTCAAATTATCAGGATACGGCCTACATGTATCCAATTGTGGACACGACATTAGCCACACATAATCAAACACATGTCAATTTGGTCTAATTGACCTATTGATAAACACAAGTTGTGTCAATATCAGAATTCCCCCAAATTTGACATAAAATACCACATAACTTTCTTCATATGCCTCATATGAACATAATTCCAATTCCTATGGGTAGCCTTAGCATATAAGATGGTTCCTAATAATTAAAAGACAGATTTAGAGTTTAATTAGAGGGGAAAACTGAATTATACCTATTGGGAGTTGGATTTCCAATGAAACCTCCAAATTGAATAAAAAGAGCTTTCAACTTGTAGATCCTTGCTCCTCCTTGTAGATCTTTGCTTCTCCTTATAGATTCTTGCTTTCTCCTTATTCTAATGGCCTACAATGATGATTTAGAAAGAAATTGGAAAAAATTGGGTGGAATTTGATGTAGGAATGAAGAAATTTGGAAGAGAAAATTTTAGATCTATATTTGAAATAAAAATGTAGAGAGAGAAACTATCCCTCCATTTGAATAATAGGCCAGCGCCATCCCCCTTCCTCAAGCTACTATGAAATGTCTAGAATGCCCCTTGGGGCCTCTCATAAAAAATTAATTTAGGAGGGAAGATTTTAGTCTAATTGGTTTAACTTAATTAATCATCCTCCTAATGATTGTGCTTATTATTGGGCTCAATTCTAACTAGAAATAAATGTTGGTCCATGGGTCTAATCTAAACTAGTTAGGTCCACTAACACAAGTCTAAAATAATAAACTAACATCTAACAATAAATAAATAATATAATAAATAAATAAATTTATAATATGTATAATATTTAATTAATTATAAAATAACCAAAATATCCTTTCCTAGAAAATATGGTAGTGACAGCTAGACCTAAAGTTCACTTGGTCGGCCCTATAAGGAGGGGGGAGCCTCCCAATAGCTTCATTTAATGTTCATGAAACCCTATGTTGAGTTCTTCCCCAAACTCCCTTATTCTTCTACCAAATTTAAAAAATCAATCCCAAATCCCTCTAATTTTTCTCATCTAAGAAGTCTAGAAGCTTATGTTTCAAGAAGCATTAAAGGAGAAGAAGTTTGGCTAGAGAATCCTTGGTTTTGGAATGGCAATCCATCACCCAAGAGGCAAAATTCTAAAATCTTTCTTTTATATTCTGTTTTTATTATTTTGAGGACCATTAGGAGCCCACCCATGGTTTAGGAATACCCATAATGGGAAAGAATGAGTCTCTATTGGTTCCACATTGTTTTCTTCATGAAGTTGTGTCCCTAGATTGGGATTTTTGTGTTCATGGGTGTGTTTTCTATATTCTTCATTATCAATATTTATATTAGATAGATATGTATGTATTTATTATGTATATTCATTACTAATAGAGTATTTAAGGGTTTTGGCATGAAGATTGATAGTGTATCATGACACCATGAGGGTATCCTGACAAATGCATTCAAGGTGTTTGAGATTATGACCAATAAAGGGTATAATCAATTTAGGGTACAATTTTATATGATATTATATATATATATATATATATATATATATATATGTGTGTGTGTGTGTGTGTGTGTGTGTGTATACGTATTAGTAATTAATGTAGTTTGGTGTGTGAGTGAGTTATACACTTACAAGCAGAGGAAGGGTTGACTGTACACTGTGGTAGTGCACATCCATGGTATTTAGTATCATGGATGGTTGAACTTGGTATGATATTGAATAATCAGAAGTGAATTATACTCTAGTGTATACCAAGGAGGTGTCACATATGCAAGTGAGTGTGTTGGATTGGGTTGAGTATATGCTTGGTGTGTGTGTGTGTGTGTGTGTGTGTAGACATGGTTCTCGGGTTCAGTGATACTTGGAGAGTAGAGTGGAGTAGCAGTGAGGACTTGGGTGTGCAAGTTCTGCACTGTGAAGGAGGGTCGGGAGTGTACAGGCATGAACACTAGTGTGTGCTACTCTGAGGAGAGTGTGCACTGCCTCCTTGTGCACTACAGTGAGGGGCAGTTTGGTGTTGCAAGGTTGGGCAATATGGGAGCTGAATGTACTGGTTACAGCAAGTATTTTGGGAGTATCGGGTTCAGTGTGCACTGTGTGCATACTAGGTGCAGGGGTATGAAGAGTTAGGATTTAAATATATATGGTGTGGTGTCAGTGTCAAGGTGAGGTGTAAGTATCAGATCCGTAACTGATACTATGGTATTAGCCATTGTTTGGGTATTAGTGTAATAAGGGGAAGGGTGGTTGCTGATACCCTGGAATATATTAGTCCACAGTGAGTGTTGTGGTATGTAGTTGTGTGTGTTCAGGTCAGTGAAGTATGGCAGCAAGGGGGTACATCGAGCATAGCAGTAGCAGCAACATGCTGTCAAGTGACAGAGAGCATGGAAGTAATACCTGTTGAGTAGCAGTGTGCAAGTGGACCATAGGCTAGGGAACCTGCACACATGTGTGCCAAGTGAGGGATATACTGCACAATGTGCAGTTGGTTTTGATACTACTGAAATAGATGAGCAGGTAGGGGTATTTTAGTATCCTAGATTGGTAATTGTAGGTGAGTGAGTGATTTTGCTTGTATTAGTGTTTGCACGGTTAGCATAATAACAGCTATGGCACAGTGTTGCAGTTTGTGCACTGTGTGGCATTGGGATTATTGAGTGTTGGGTAAAAGAACTGTTTGGTGTATCACTGTCACTGTAGTGATTGTGTTCAACTGGACACAGTAGGATACCTGAGTGCAGGGGACTACACACTAAGTTGTTAGTTAGTGTATAGTGTATAAGTGAGATAGGTATTTGGGTTGAGGGTTTCAATTCCAGTACCAGGGTGCATTGCATCCAGGTGCAGTAACAGAAACTGATAGGCAGTAGTGCAAACTTGGACTAATACCACATTGGTATTAGTTGCAGTGGTGCCATTTTGGCACATCAGCTGCACAATGAGCAATACATGAGGTAAGTTATTATAAGTTAGTATAAGTTATTGTTAAGATAGTGTTAGATAACTGATACAAGTTAGTGTGTTGGTTCAGTTTTGAACTAGGGATTTGACACAGTGGTTAGATGCTCAAGAGCAGCAAGAACATCAGTGAGGGGTAAGAAAGTATGTGGGTATATGAATATGGGTTAGTATCTAAGTTAATATACTATAGTAGGGTGTCAAGTGTAGTGATAAGAACTAGTTAAGGTACTTGAGTTGGTATTGGGTTATAGTTATAACTTGAGTCTATATATAAGTTATTTATACACTAATAGTCTCTAGTATGTAGTTATAATATAATATCTTATAGATACTTAATACTAATAGTTATTATTGCTATTAATGACTAGCTTAGTTAGATATTGTCTAAATAGTCTAATATGATTTAGAATTGACTAGTGGACCTAGTTAACCTAATGGGACTTAGATATGGCCTAGAAACACCACAATTAGCTAGTTACACATGTATATCACTTCAGATCACTCTTTGACATTAATATTTAATATTTAGGTATTTGTGATTCTATTTTGGACATCGATCCTCAAACTTTGCTCAGGACCACAAATAAGTACAGTCTCTGACAGTTTTTATTATTTTGATAATTACTATGATTCTAGTTGTAGTGTATACTTGATTCTAACACAGTGAATATACGAGCTAGTATCATAGATACCTGCCATGAGAAGTCATGATTGGAATCCATTGTACTAGCTGGGGACAGAGAAATATTAGCAAGTTATGTGATCATACGCTACCTTACATTCATCATAGCTCACCCTACATATCAAGTAGGGTGTAGATTGACCGTTTATATGCCTCATAGTCTGTTATATATGATTAGCCTGACTATTGCTTGCATCATAGCTAACCAGATGGTTAGCCTGACCTCACATGTATCATAGCCAATCATATATAACAAGCATGATCTAGTCCCAAGCCGATCACATAGCAAACTGATATTTCATGGCACTTAGCCAGTATTTCTATTCTTGCTCCAGTACATTCAATTCTAGCATTCACACATATCTGTTCACTGCTAGTTATTTTTATATGATTATTACACGTCTCTCCAGATTTTCTTATATTCCAGTATTTTCTTTCATCATGCATTTCCTTACACTACTTTATAGTTTTTGTCAATATAATTAAAATTGTTGTTAGTGTTTGTGCTTCACTCAAATCCTGACTGTTTAACTTTTTTCAGAGGATCTTGAGGACTTCTGTCCCACTCATTATAGTCCAGGAGTAGATGATGATTATATCCAGGAGCTTCCAGAGGAGCCACTCCATATAGAGGAGATACCACCCGTAGTTGCTTAGTCGGCAACTAGTTTATATATGTATTGGATTATAAACTTTGAGACTTGAGTTGTATTATGTTGAAACTTATATTGTGTTGAGATAGATAGACTCTTAGACTCTGACTTGTTTGAGTTATATATTATTTTGCCTCTCGTGTTTCTTTACATCTTTATCATGACATTTACCTTCCTTATAATTATTGTGATTGAGTACATTGTGAGTTAATGATTATATATATACTCATTGTCCTCCGTTTAGAGTTGAGACATGTTGACAGGTTTTAATATCATTGATAGATAGTTATTTTGACCTAGACAGCATTCTACCGCCAATACTGCGGCGTAGGCTGGACGTACCCACGACTCATGCCTAATTTTTGGGTACGGATTATGATAATATATATATTCGTGTTTGGCTAACTGTCACAACCCGCACCCAAAAAATCGGGCATGAGTCATGGGTACGTCCAGCCTAC
>JAYESA010000002.1:160271544-160446544 GCA_036927795.1 Iris macrosiphon | reverse complement strand
CAGTGCGATACCATGTCAAAGCGAGGTCAAATATCTGACTGCCCGTTGCCTCTATCTGCATGTTGTCTGGAATCTGTGCCAGCCAAAAAATCCCCTCAATCTGCTCTATCCAGTCATCCACGTACAGGATCCCCTCTGTACCCCGGAACTCGTTGGGCCACATCCTCTGGAAGTCAATGATGTTGCCCGGCCTCAGGTGCTGAGTCTGATCTGCCTGTGGCTGGGTCTGAGTCACTCTGTCCACTGCCGTCATGGCCACCTGGTGGCCATTCTTAATGCCCAGCCTCATCACATCCACCTAGCAGTGCTACGCGTCCATCATCTCCCTGAAGAACGCGAACAATTGTGCGGCGTCTACCAGTGCAGGAGGTGGTGGAGGAGGTACCACTGGAACGACTGGGGTAGTCCTCGGATCGATAGGTGGAGGAGTATCCCTGGGAGAATCAGATGCTCCCTCAACTACAGGAGTGGTGAGTGGAGCGGTAGCAGCTGCCTGAAGTCGAGCAGGACGAGAGGTAGCAGACCTCTCAGTGGCAGCTGCTGGAATGGTACGATGGGATCGTGTCTTCGGAGGTATCCTGAACACAGATCAAAAGAAGTCAATACGACGCAAGATACGATATCATCAAAGAAGGACAATAATATTTCAAAAGAAGCAATTTCAGAATAATTAGAAATAACAAATATTAGATTTGAATTGTTTCTATTCGTGATTGAGTACACTCTCATCCTAGATCCTATATCCTAGAGCAGGCTCGCAGCAGTACAACTAAATTATTGTATTACCATAACATCGTACTAATTGTGAAGCTCGAGAACTGCATGGGCCGCCACCAAAAATGTGTCATGATCCACACCCAAAAAATTGGGCATGAGTCATGGGTACGTCCAGCCTACGCCGCAACATCGGCGGTAGAACGCTGTCTAAGTCTACTATCTAGCTAACAATCTCACACAATAATATAAGTGCCTGCTAATATCTCAACTCCAAACAGAGGAACAATATAATAATAATAATACAAATACTCAATCACGATCTAAGCACGATAAGATAATAAGAAAGTCTAACAACTATAAAGTCTAAACAACAACTACTACTAAGACAGCAACAATAATAATAATAACAACAATATCCTGAATCAAATACAATACAAAGTCTCAAACCAAAAGTCGGGGACAAATCCGCTACCAAAAGCTAATAAATACAACTGAGGTACTAGTGATCCTGGCTACCAACCCGAAAATCGCTCCTGAACTAGAGGGTCCCTTCTGCACCATCGACAGGCTGAGGTCCATAAAATATCGAATATCAATCTTCCGGATCCTCTGAAAAATATATCCAGTCAGGATTGGAGCAAGTACACCTCTAACAGCAGTTCCAGTTAAATAATAAAAACTATAAAACAGTTGTAGCAAGTAGCACAAGATAAAGGAAATAAAGTATGAACAAGGAAATATATATATATGTATATCTGTCAACTGGTGCATAAAGATAAAGATGCATGAAAATTAGAAGCAAGATAATAATGACTGCAGGATACAAGAAATCTAAACTAAGAGCAAGTGTGTGTACAATGACGTGAAGTGAGTCCAGCAAGAGTAAATATAATGAGTCCAGTCTATAAAGTATAAGTGAGACCAGTCAAGAAGTATAAGTGAGACCAGACTAGAAAGGATGAACTAGTGTCTCTGAAATACCTATTTTGACATGTAAACGACTAGGGTTAAGTACAGCTCACTACACACTGAGTGTGCGGCTGCTATCATTCCATATTAGACCAGAGAGAGTGATTCCAGATTTAAAAATGTTTACATGTATACTCGAGCATTTCCCCGCCCCGACTAGTACAAGTGAATCCAAGACCCGACACGTAAAATAAATATGAGTCCAGCCAGAAATAAGAGTGATGCCTGTAGTAATGCCTGTAGTGAGTCCTGATGTGATGCAAGTAGGTAATTTCAGAAATAGAGGCCAGAAACATTAAATATACGTGTCGCAAGTAAATGAATCCAGAAATACTAGTCAGTGTCGTACTAGAAAATCAGATAATACTATACTAGAAGCTGAATCATAATAATTATCAGTTAATAAAAACTATCAGAGAATGTACTCGCCTGACGTCCTGAGCAACTAGCGAGGGTCGAGGTCCGAACTGGCGTCGTAAAGACCTAATATGGAAATCCAAGGTTACTTGGTGCTCTAGAGAGATAAACACATTTAAATAGACTAAAAATAAGCTTCTAGGGTTGTTCTAGGTCAAACTGGTCAAACCAATAAAATCTGGGTCAAAAAGTCAACTCGGGTCCAAAAAGTCAACTTTAGGTCAAAACTAGGGTGCCCCTAAAATTCTAGGTCAAAACTAGCTCATTAAGCTAGTAAACCCACAAACTCGCCTCTTTGAGATACCGGGATACCCTCGATATCCGATATCTCAACCTACGCTATATACCCCATCTAAACCCACTAATACATATCCTAACATATATGTATATATATATATATATATATATATATATATATATGTATATATATATATATATATATATATATATATATATAAGCATCACTTATCCCATACACGGGCAAAAATCTAATACCTCGCCCCGATACCCAACTACCATGAGTATCTTAAGGTATTGAGATATCTCTAGCCTTACCCCTTTCTAACTCTAACTGACTAGCTAACTATCTATATATATACTACTATATGTAAACATCAATATATATATATATATATATATATATATATATATATATATATATATATATATATATATATATATATATATATATATATATATATATAACCTAGTATATAGGCAATACCTCAATACCTCATCTCCGATACCTCAACTTACCTTAATACCTTGATATCTCAAGTTACCTTCAATACCTTGATATCTCAAGGTATTGAGATACCTTACCTTACCCTTCTCATCTCACTAACTAACCTATATATATATACTTATATATACTAGTATACATATATCTATATATATATAAATATAAATAAATAAATATATATATATATATATATATATATATATATATATATATTTATATTTATATATATATATATATATATATATATATATATATATATATATATATATATATACAATATATCTAATATATAGATATATCTATATACATATACCTATATACATATATCTTATATATCTATCTATCTCTATATACATATATATGTATATCTAATCTCTCTCTCTCAACTGCTGCTGCTACTACCTGCTGCTGCTACCTGCTGTTGCTGCTGCTACTACCCACTTGCTGCTGTTGCTGCTATTACCTACTACTACTGCTGCAGCTGCTGCTGCTACATGCTTCTGCTTCTGCTGCTCCTACATGCTGCTGCTGCTGCTCCTCCTATATGCTGCTGCTGCTGCTGCTCCCTCTACCTGCTGCTGCTGCTGCTGCTCCCTCTACCTCACTCACTCACTCACTCACTCACTCACCTCGACACTCACACACACTACACACATATATAAATAAGCTCACACACACATACATACATACATACATACATACATACATACATACATATATATATATATATATATATATATACACACACACACACACACACACACACACACACACACACACATATATATATATATATATATACACACACACTACACACTCAACACTCACACACACAAACACTACACACTCACACACAAACTACACACACACTGCACCTATACACACAAACACCCATATATATATATATATATATATATATATATATATATATATATATATAAACTCAAAAATCCTAATACATACTCCACAAGTCTAAACCAACCCGCGCACAAGCCCGAAACCTAAAAACCAAGTCGAAATGGCCAATTGGTCATTTCGACGAACACTTGGAGTGCGGCTTGCGATACCTCGTGAAACGCACACCAAACCTAATCGGAATTGACCCAAAATTTATCCATAAGTTTTAATCGATATCTAGAACCTCACAAAAATGCTAACTCTCTGATTCTAGGTCCATGGCAAAATTCTACGTGTGTGGAACCCATGTCGAAGGAAAACCCCCAAATCGCCCGAAATGTACAAACTCCGCAATACGACCTCGCTTGTCCGAACGGGGACACAAACTTACCCTCAAGACACCCAAGCACGTCTACCTAGGTCCGTCTAACCTAGGACAACACCCAAAATGGGCCAATCTCGAATTTTACCCGAAATTGACACAAAATCCTATGTCAAAGTCTCCAAACCTATACAAACAAGCTCCAACTTCCTCCCATGGGTAGCCCAAAGGTCTAGAAAGGTTCTAAACTACTAATTACACTATATTAGAGTAATCACAAGGGAAAAATTATGGTTTACCTCTTGGGAGTTGGAATCCCAAGGCCAAAGTCTCCAAAAAGTCCTAAAAGCTCCAAACTAGCTCCCAAGCTCCCAAATCCAAGCTCTACTCCCAAAGTAACTCCTACACAACTAGGTTAGAGGAAGATGAAGGGTTAGGGTTAGATATGGATGAATATTGGAGGTGGAAAGAGAAATAAGGAAGAAAACTTACTTGAAATTTGGGCTGGAGGAGTAAAGGAAGGAGAAATAAAGAAATAGAGTAAAAAAATAAAGAAGAAGGAAATGGGAATGAAGGGGGAGGCATGTAATAGAAGTAGGGTTAGGGTTAGTGGTTAGGTACAAAGACCATAATACCCTCAAATTAAGTCATGCTAATTAGGGTTTTGGTTTGGGGTTCCAAATACATTCTAACTAAATCCTAATCACTCCAACTAACTAATTAGAATATAAATAACTACTCTAAACTAATAAATAATTTTGACAAGGGTGTTGGTTGGGTCTGACAAGGGTCCACTAGGGTCTGACATAGGTCCAGACTAGCCAAAACCCTAAAATAACCAATAAAAATAAATGCATGCATCTAATTAAATATTAATACAAATATTTATGATCAATACATAATTTACCAAATTAAAAATAAATAAAAATATCCTGCCCTGGAAATGGGATAGTGACACTAACTCTGATTTCACTATATATAACTTGGTTGTGTCATTGGCTAACTTGGTAAGTTGGTAAGTTTTGCAATATTTTATCTTATATCGCACGACGCACTGTTATACGAGTTAGGCTTATATCATTGCCATAAAACTGATTCTAAGGTAAGACTAGAAAGACTACTTAAAAGATGGTGCATGAAACTAATTAAACTTGTTTAGTTTTGTCGAGTGGGCGAGAAACCTCCCCACTAGTGCATTCATGTACTGATCATCCACCAGATTGCTTGCAGGGTGCGGGAGAACCTCGTTCGGTGCAGAGTATCCCCTCGTGCATGCTAAGGAGTAGAGTTCTCTCTGTAGCCTTGGAGTGTTGCATCCGGAGCTGAAGCACATATACAGTACATAATATTGTAAGCCACTTGGCACGCTTTATTGTTTCGAGAGAGAGAGCTTGAGCGACTTGTAATCTCAGCCTAGCGTCGCTTGTAATAATTATTGATTATCAATAAAAGAGTTAGCTTTTGTTTCATACTTGTGTTCATTCGATGCTTCCGCTATAATGACTTTGTGAACAAGTTATCGAACGGACGTTTACTCGTGTCGTTCAAGTATCTGCTGTATTGGAGACTATTCATACGACTATGTGGCTTAGCTATTTCTCCGCATGTTCGGATCATTGCCTTGCGCGGGCGCAACTTGTGCTCATGATACATCATGTCCTGATGGAAACGATCGTCCTGCGGGAGCGCTGGCATGGTGATTCGGGCCTAGCGAGGATGGCCAATCCTATGGGTGATCGGGATACGACAAATTGGTATCAGAGCACTGCTTTACGTCCTTGGACTTCGAATTGATTATCTCTATTTTTGAAAGCTCGTTCGTGGGTTATGTTACAGACGCTCTCTCTCTCAATGTCCCAACGAGATATTTCATACAATGAGTCTAAATATTTTAAAAAAGTGCATGTGAATGATATGATTGCTTGAACGGAAAAGTTATAAAAATGTCTTTGTGCCGACATATGCCAGATTTCGTGGGAATAGACTCGTGCTTGAAATTTACAAGTTATGTGCGAACCCGAATACCTATACGTGATTGCCAAGCGGGTTAGTGGGTGAGATATAATATCGTTTAGACGGCTAGCTATGCAAGCAGCCTTTCGGCTAAGTTGTGTTGAGTATCGCAAGCCAAGACCCTTAGTGCTAGTAAGTTGTGAGCGAGATTGGGATATCGTTCAGATAAAATAAGTCAGACTTAGAATGGTTATCGATAGAAATATTATCGGACTATCGCGGAGGCGAATCTAGGGAGTCGTGCATGTATTTCGAGATATAGTTTAAACGGTTATTCGTATCGATAAGTTATGACTCAAAACATAGTTTGCGTGGGTTGATTATCAATAGAGGTATATATGAGACTAAGATTTATCAAGGCAACACATAGGGATCGCGCAGGAGTCCTAAGAAACAAATCGGTGGATATGCGAGCAAGTGACGCAAACACAATTGGGGATTTATTTGGATAACTCGATTCCTGAGTGGTGTATGCGATAGCTCAGGAATGAACAAATAATTTGAGAATAGAGTGAGTTTTGAAGATTCGTAGAGTATAGATCAAACCCTGAGTAGTGTATTGATCATCTTAGAAATGTTCAGCGAATCAAGGATTTTGGAATAGCAAACGAGTCTAACAACAAACGACGTGATTCTGAGAAGCCTTACTATAAATAATGCCTACTAAGTAAGCAAATTCAAAGGAATCGTGCATGATTTGATTCGAACGATTTAGAATATGTTGAGCAAGTAATAAGGCTTATATTGGTTAGGTATTCAAAGTAATAGAATCAATTTCTGAGTCGAAAAAAACTTAAAAGATCGTACGAGCAATTTTGAATTCAATCAAACGAATTAAAACTTGATTTTGAGATAGAATAATCGAGGATGCGATCGAAGTTAGCGCGATTAGAACAATAGCACAAATGAAAGACAGTGCGTATCAAAATTTGTATTGTGTAGGATATCGCTCGCTAAAATTTAGCTTGAGTATAGATATTATGGTTTCGAATTTGGAAGACTTAATATGATATCGATAAGTTGAAAGAAAGAACGGTTTGAGACAAGTTAGAAATTTTTTTGGTTCAATGATTGAGGTAGGCGATAATTGACTTAATCTTAATTTGGACAAACGATCTACTTTGAAAGATAACACTCGACACCAGGCCCGAATGAGAACGATTATTCCGTGGGAGTGCTAGCGTGGTAATTTCACGTCCATTGGGTATGATCAAACTCGCCAGAACATGTTCAAAATTATACAAATGAACTCGATAAAATAGAGCATAACAAAGATTTTAAACTTTGTTGTTGAGGAATTCTAGAGGTAGACTACGGATTGATCGAACGGTAACATCGAAGTTGGACGATTTGGCTAAACGAATTATGATCACGACATGAACGATTATAAGATAAACATGACTTGGTGGATTAATATATAACTTAGATGAAACAAAGTGTACCGATAGGGTATCTTGGTCATTTTGATGATAACTATAATATTGATATTCTTTTCTTGTGTGAGCGCAACTCCTTGCTCGCACATGCGTTACGCTAGGATTAGGAAGATTATCCCGCGGGAGCGTTGGCATGGTGATATCACGTTCAACGAGGATTATTGAACTTGCGGGAGACCGGAGCATGATAATTGAAGAATCGTTTTGACTTGTGGTTCGACACGATAAGACGAGTTTTAGGTTACAAGTAAATCAAAATTGTTTCAGGGAGGAGTTAGTCTAGAACGTGAAGTAAGTTATATTTGATGGTTTCGTAAACGGATACGTGAATTGTGTTAGACGACTTAGAGTTTATGATGGAGATTGGTGATTGAAAATTTAATCATGACTGGTGGTCTAGACTTAGAAAGATTGGATATGTTGATTCTATCAAAACATATTCGAGGAGATAGATTATGCGAATCCTTAGGTTCGATATGCGACGTAGATATATCGTGGATTCGGTTGAACGAATGTGCCTTAGAAACAATTTTATTGAAACAGATTCGGTCCATGTACAAATAAACATATTGATGTTGATAGGATGATCTGTGCTCGATGTTTAAAAATCTGAGTAAAATGAGTTTGGGTAGAATACTATGTATGAACGAATAATAATTTAACCTTAGGAATTGGGACGAGTATCGTGCAACAAATTTGCACGATGAGAATCGTGAACTTGAAATATACCTATGACCCTGTGAGCTGACCTAGCAGTTAGGCAAACGACCATATGCCGAGTTAAAGAACTTGTACGACCGACTTTAGAGTATTGCTTGAGCAAGCCATAGAACTGGGCAACAAGACTTAAAGTTAGACTTGAAATAATAAGTGTGTGCTAGAAGTTGATATTTAACACGAACGGACTGGATGATAAGACTTGGACGCTAGTCAGTCGGTCAGATGGATCGTGCTTGACGGTTGTACAATGCTTTATTTGAGTGGGATTGGAAATGACTTACATTTTGATTGACCCCGTTTGAGGTATCATTATGATTTGTAAGACGAGAACCCTTAATATTTTTACGAGTAGCTTGTCCGACTTCGCTATCGCTAAGTTTGGTTCAATGCATATGTTTGAGGGTCACCTTGAACGTGTACACGATCCAAGGCTCAGTTATATGTTGAACTCGAGTGCAAAGACTTCACTATCGCTAAGTTGGTTGATATACATATCTTTGGGGGATGACTTGATTATGTGCATGATCCAGACTCGCGATATGCTGATCTCTAATGCTAGTATAAGTAAATATGTTAGATTCGTGTGGAAGAGTACAATAATTTGGATAAGATAGCCTCAGACCAAGATCATCGTACACACGTAGATTGTAATGTGCCCTGTGTTAAGCGATATATGTTTTGCGCTAAGGCGCATTAGAGACCGAGTCAAAGCTTAAATTGAATGATAGAGTCATTCATCGAGACAGACCTAGCACGCATGCGACACATAACGAGAAAAATGAGTAGAAACTTGTATTCGAAATGGGTCTAGTGATCCGTAGTGACGTGCTTGAGAAAATTCGATAGAGTGCGATAGAACGATTTGCGCTCAAGAAGTCTCGAGGAAGAGACTTGTTTTGAGTGGTGTATAAAGTAACGACCCGCTCCTCATCAATGATGATAGTCGATTCAAACGGCACAAGTGCGATGACCCGTCCCACTTTGCTCATTGAGAAGACTCGCTTGAGGCGAAGGAGTTCAGACTTGGCCCTTCAGGAGTTCAGAGTTAGACTTTCAAAGGCACGCTCGGAGTATCGCTCAGCTGAGGCGAATCATCGCTAAGGTGGGTGGCTACGATGAACCTATCTTTGCTTAGCCTGTACACTTAAAAATACGGATGATAAATGCTAGTCACTAGATAAATTACCTCTTGCAGGCTAATAAAGAATACAACGTGTAAACCCCCAGATTTTCAGGAATTTAAAAAATAAATTTTCAGAATTTTTCTCGAATTTTTAACTAATTAAAATCAATATTTTCTGGTATTAAATAATTTTAAATGTTTTTACTAAATATTAAAATATTATAAAAATAATATTTTTGGGTGTAAAATTAAATATTAGACATAGGGTAATTTTTCTGGAATTTATTGGGCCCCAGAACTATTTTTAAAGACCTAAAGACAATATTTTTAATTAAACCCAAATTAAACCAGACTGAACCAACCGGTTCAACCCTGAACCGGTTTAAACCCTAAATTAAACCGAACCCCTAAACCAACCTTAGCGGGTCGGGTCGGACCCATACCCGAACCCGACCCGAAACCCGAACCCAATCCCTCTGCACAGTTTCGAATCCCAACCGCCCTGACCCGTGACTCCGACCGCCGCGACCCGTCGGCGACCCCTCGGTTCGACTTCCCCAATGCCTCCACGGACGCTCCGCCTCCCCTCATGCACGCCTCCCCGTAACGGCCGGTGGCCCATCTCCTCCCCGGCCTATTTGAATCCCCCACCGCCACTGAGCCACCATCACCAACCACCCACAGCCATCACCGCACCCCGACGAACCCACAGCCGACGCCCAGAGCTCCGGCCCACCGAGCTCCCCTCCGCCGTGCCCTCGTCGCCGCAGGCCGACCAAGCCACCGCTGCCAGCAAGCCCCGCCGGCCGAGCAACGTCGCCGCTCCCCCGTATGCAAATTTCAGTCGTTACCGAGCCATTGTTCCGGTGAGCATTACTCTCTCCTCGCTGCCTCTTTTTCCGTTTTGTCTACTGTGACGTGTAGACTACGTGAACCTCTTAATACCCGTGCAATTTGTTCGGGTATCGCATCCTGTGTCGGTCGCAAACTGCGACGCAAAATCAGAAAAATAAATTTCCTTTTCTAAAAATTCAGAAAATGTCTCGAACTCCCCAGTTCGCGACCGTTTTGCGACCAACCTGTTAAATAATTTCAAAATTGGCTTAAATAATTATTTAGACCATGTGACCAAGTTTTTAATCATGTTTTTAGTTTATTTTGTTGAGCTGTAGTTTGTAATATTTTTAAGGGTAAAAATGACCAAAATATTGGTTATTTTAAAACCCTAATTTTCCTCAGAACTGGATGTGCCCCGCTAAACGAGGCAACTTGGTCGTGTGCGAACTTTACCGAAAGGTGCGTACCGTTAATACGGACTTGTGGGATTTTGCAGAAGTTGATTTGGATGTGCGTGCACACCGGAATCAACGCGTATCCGTCGACAACACCCCGTATCGGCCATGTTCTGAAACTCATTGTAACTTCGTGTAAGCTCGTTGTTTCAAAACAAAACTTGCGCCATCAGACTCATAGCAATACGCTGGTCCTGTGACCCAAGTTTGGTTCGATTCTGAGAACGTTGACAAAATCCCGTATCGTGGGTCCTACGGCTCCACTAGATGGGCAATTTTGTGATCGGCTCATGAGAATCCAGTTCTGGACATTCCGTTGGGTTTGTATCGTCGTTCTGGACTTATGGACACTAAGTTTGATGAATTTGGAAAATATTGTCTCTGGCATATTTTTTGGTGCGAAGCGGGCCACATGTGGACCCCGCTTTGACCAGAAACTCTCACTTTTGCCCCTGTGTCCAAATTGGACTTATCGACAGGAAATTCTAGCTATTTGATATCTTCTGAACCTGATGGTAACGTTTATTTCAGCAACCGAAAGAGTACCCGCAGATCCCGCGGATACTGGAGCAACAGCTGGATATCAAATCCCAAGCAAGTGTACCTTGCCAATCTTGTAGTTCTTGTTACATAATATTTCTTTGATTTATTTATATGTTGTATTTGTTCAACCTAGGAAAGTGTGAAATTACTTAACGTTCGAACAAGATTCGGTTGTCAACACTGTACGCGGAGTTGTGTAACGTCACCTAGAGATGGATATCGAAACCCTATATATCTTCGTGCTTGCATCATCAAGTACGTCATACCACATGACACCTGACACTATTCATGAGACAAAATCTTCCTGAGATATTCATGGTGATTCTGTATAGGTTACATGATTCGTGACATAGATATTGCATATGCTTAGCTATCATTATGACTTGCTGCATTAGATATGATCTTGCGTGACATGGACATAAGACATCGTAGACATGAGACGTGTGATTACATTGGGTAGGGAGAGACACACAGGCTATAGGCTGATTTATATATATATATATATATATTATTGTGAGGCCTCAGACTCTACATCAGAACTAGGCACTCTACTAGTGATACTACTGCTACCGGCCCCCCGACACTGAGCTTGTAGTGGTCTCAGCCTGAGTTCTAGTAATGCTCTCAACTTGAATATCACTTAGCTGGTTATATAGTTTACCCTATTGATTCATTTATTATTGCACTATATTTATTTGGCTTAAGTTATTCTTGTACCTTGCTATATCCCCTGAGGACCTGGATCCGGATTATGTTCCCAGGTATAGCAGAGGAGTTATATCCCGAGGTATATAGAGCAGGAGCAGAAACCGGTGCTGAACTGATCCCCGAGGACGAGGTGATAGCAGAGGATTTTTCCTGAGTATGGCTTAATCTATACTCAGTATATGTTATTGTTAGACTCTTTCATTTCTGGTCTGTTGAACCATTGTATCAAACTCATTATCGGGTTGTTCCCCGAGTTATGTTTTATTGAGACTTAATATTGGTTTATATTTCTGATATTGATTGTATTCATTTCTGTGGATGAGATTAGTATATTAGACCCTTACTGTTATTTTACAGCTTAAGTACACCCTGATGGGTCCATTAAATTGGGTTTTTCCATTGGTGTGTGTTGTTGGCCATTGCCACGTGGCTAGTTCCTCCGTATTTTGGGACTGGGGCGTGACATAGTTTTTGTGGTGGCCATACAGGTCAGCGACTAAATTATTCAGTTTCAACTAAGGGGCCAAGCAAGCCTGCGACAAAAATATGATAAGTTATAGGATCTCGTCCACTTGATTGAATCATTCTTGATCTCTATATAGGATTGAATTTCTTGATTTGCATCCTGCCTTGATTCCTCTGTGCGCCTCTTATAGTTTATTTTAGACGCAGAGTAATGGATTCACGTGCAAACGACGAAACTCCTGCAAGAATACCACAAGGTGCTGTAGCCACCTACGGAGAAGATGAAGTGACGCCATTAAGTGGAGATCCCTCCACTCACCAAAGTAGTCAAGCAAATTAACATGCCTCGAGAATCCAGCAAGATAACATTCCGTCGCAGTTTACTCCACCAATGCCCGTATTCCCACAAGCGCAGGCTGTGGACGGGCAACAGATGTTCCAAATATTCTATGCAATGATGCAAGCCCAACAGCAAATTCAACAAGAGGCTTTGCGGAACAGCCTAGTAATCGCACTAGAGTAGGCGAATCTACCAGCACGACGATCATCGACGGGCTCTATCACCGATTTTTGCCAGCTGAAGCCCCGCACCTTTTCAGGCAAGGAGGAGCCCACTGAAGTTCATGAGTGGCTCACAAACACTCAATATCAACTAGAGGAAGCTGAGCTTCCAAGAGAGCGTTGGATGATTGTCGTCCGGATGCAGTTGACTGGCAATGCACATCACTGGTGGTTAATTGAGGAGACACGGCTCGGACCAGACCGAGTCACTTGGGAAGAGTTCTCCAGACTCTTCCAGGAGATGTATATTCCATCTATTGCTCAGTCTGAACTTTGGGACAAGTTCAATCGTCTCACTCAAGACAATATGACAATAAAAGAATACAATGCGGAGTTCATCCGTCTGAGTCGCTTCGCACCTACCTTGATCCCGACAGAAGAAGAGAAGGCTGAGAAGTTCTTCGACGGATTAAACTTCGAGCTACAGAGACTGATCGGATCCGTTGTACCTACTTCTTACTCGGACGTCCTTGCTGTAGTCCAACGCATAGAGCGCGTCACCAGGAGAGAGACCAGCCTGAAATGGCCTTCCACATTGGCACCAGCCAGAGCACCACAGGAAGAAGATACAAAGAGACCTCACATGCACCAGCCACCCGGAGCATCTCCACAGGCACTGCCTATCTGTCAATATTGTGGCAAGCGAGGCCATATTGAGAACGATGCAGACGCAAAATGAGATTATGTTTAGCTTGCGAATCCAGTCAGCATTTAGTGAGGGAATGCCCTAAGCGTCGAGAAGGAGCACCAATGGTAAACCAACAAGCTCTACCAGCACCAGGAGGATATCATCCGAGGCCACCCTTAGTACCCCAGGCAGTACTCTTCCAACAGGCCCAGCAGCAGCAGAGAAATCCACCACAAAGATGCGGACAAGTTTTTGCGATGACCATGGAGGATGCGCAGACTCGTGGAGTAGAAAATGCACGTAAGATTTAAGTTATTCATAGCTATCTATTCCTAGCATTGCTTTATCACGTGCCTGTTAGTTCATGACCTTAGCCTTAAACCTAGTATTTTAAACTTATTAATAATTGATAACCTAGTTTTCTAAACTGTAGTTTTCTTTGCTCTAACCAGATTTCTTCACTCTTGAATTACATATCTCTCATTGTCTAGGAAAATATTTTTATTTTTTCCTATGTATTCTGCTTAACCCCCATATTTTCTCGATTTTGATTCTTTATCCCGTGTGTCGTACTACAAACATATTTTTGCAACCGTGTCATCTCTTCTGGCCGGTTATGTTTTGTTATTCTTTGATTGCGAGGACGCAATCCTCTTAAGGGGGTAGATTGTAAACCCCCCAGATTTTTAGGAATTTAAAAAATGAATTTTCAAATTTTTTTTGAAAATTTTAACTAATTAAAATTAATATTTTCTGGTATTAAATAATTTTAAATATTTTTATTAAATATGAAAATATTATAAAAATAATATTTTTGGGTGTAAAATAAAATATTAGACATAGGGTAATTTTTCTGGAATTTATTGGACCCCAGAACTATTTTTGAAGATCTAAAAATAATATTTTTAATTAAACCCAAATTAAACCAGACTGAACCAACCGGTTCAACCTTGAACCGGTTTAAACCCGAAATTAAACCGAACCCCTAAACCAACCTTAGCGGGTTGGGTTGGACCCATACCCGAACCCGACCCGTACCCAAACCCAATCCCTCTGCACAGTTTCGAATCCCAACCGCCCCGACCCGCGACTCCTACCGCCGCCACCCGACGGCGACCCCTCGGTTCGACTTCCCCAATGCCTCCCCGGACGCTCCGCCTCCCCGCTAGCACGCTTCCCCGCAACGACCGGCGGCCCATCTCCTCCCCGGCCTATTTAAATCCCCCACCGCCACTGAGCCACCATCACCAACCACCCACAGCCATCACCGCACCCCGACGAACCCACAGCCGATGCCCAGAGCTCCGGACGACCAAGCTCCCCTCCGCCGTGCCCTCGCAGCCGCAGGCATACCAAGCCGCTGCCACCAGCAAGCCCCGCCGACCGAGCAACGTCGCCGCTCCCCGCGTATGCGAATTTCAGTCGTTACCGAGCCATTGTTTCGGTGAGCATCACTCTCTCCTCGCCGCCTCTTTTTCCGTTCTGTCTGCTGTGACGTATAGACTACGTGACCCTCTCGATACCCGTGCAATTGGTTCGGGGTATCGCGTCCTGTGTCGGTCGCAAACTGAGACGCAAAATCAGAAAAATAAATTTCCTTTTCTTAAAATTCAGAAAATATCTCGAACTCCCCAGTTCGCGACCGTTTTGCGACCAACCTGTTAAATATTTTCAAAATTGGCTTGAACAATTATTTAGACCATGTGACCAAGTTTATAATCCTTTTTTTAGTTTATTTTGTTGAGCTGTAGTTTGTAATATTTTCGAGGGTAAAAATGACCAAAATATTGGTTATTTAAAACCCTGATTTTCCTCGGAACTGGGTGCGCCCCGCTAAATGAGGCGACTTGGTCATGTACGAACTTCACCGAAAGGTGTGCGCCGTTAATACGAACATGTAGGATTTTGCGGAAGTTGATTTGGATGTGCGTGCACACCAAAATCAACACGTATCCGTCGACAACACCCCGCATCGGCCCTGTTCTGAAACTCGTTGTAACTTTGTGTACGCTAGTCGTTTCGAAACAAAACTTGCACTATCGGACTCGTAGCAATACGCTGGTCCTGTGATCCAATTTTGGTTCGATTCTGAGAACGTTAACAAAATCCCGTATCGTGGGCCCCACGGCTCCACTTGACGGGCGATTTTGTGATCGGCTCATCGGAATCCAGTTTTGGATATTCCGTTGGGTTTGTATCATTGTTCTGGATTTATGGACACTACGTTTGACAAATTTAGAGAACATTGTCTCTGGCACATTTTTCGGTGCGAAGCGGGCCACATGTGGACCTCGCTTTGACCAGAAACTGTCACTTTTGCCCCTGTGTCCAAATTGGACTTATGGACAGGCAATTTTAGCTATTTGATATCTTCTGAACCTGATGGTAACATTTATTTCAGCAACCGGAAGAGTACCTACAGATCCCGCGAATACTGGAGCAACAGTTGGATATCAAATCCCAGGCAAGTGTACCTTGCCAATCTTGTAGTTCTTGTTACATAATATTCCTTTAATTTATTTATATGTTGTATTTGTTCAACCTAGGACCGTGTGACATTACTTAACGTCCGAACAAGATTCGGGTGTCAACACCGTACGCGAAGTTGTGTAACGTCACCTAGAGATGGATATCGAAACCCTATATATCTTCGTGCTTGCATCATCAAGTACGTCATACCACAGGACACCTGATACTATTCATGAGACAGAATCTTTAGATATGATCTTGCGTGAGATATTCATGGTGATTCTATATAAGTTACATGATTCGTGACATAGATATTGCATGTGGTTAGCTATCAGTATGACTCGCTGCATTAGATATGATCTTGCGTGACATGGACATGAGACGTCATGGACATGAGACGTGTGATTACATTGGGTGGGGAGAGACAAACAGGCTACAGGCTGATTTATATATATATTTATTATTCTGAGGCCTCAGACTCTACATCAGAGCTAGGCACTCTACTAGTGATACTACTGCTACCCGGCTCCCCGACAATGAGCTTGTAGTGGTCTCAGCCTGAGTTCTAGTGATGCCCTCAACTTGCATATTACTTAGCTGGTATATAGTTTACCCTATTGATTCATTTATTATTGTACTGCATTTATTTGGCTTGAGTTATTCTTGTACCATGTTATGTCCCCTGAGGACCTGGATCCGGATTATGTTCCCAGGTATAGTAGAAGAGTTCTATCTCGAGGTATATGGAGCAGGAGCAGGAGCAGACACCGGAGTTGAACCGATCCCTGAGGATGAGGTGATAGCAGAGGATTTTTTCTGAGTATTGCTTACCCCCCCCCCCCCCCCCCCCTTCAAATTATAGAAACTAGCATATACCGTCATTTAAAAAAAAAACTACCAAATGTTTCCAATTCTTTGTATGGAACAATTAAAAATTTAAGCTATATCTCCACTATTTCAACCAATTTTTTTGACTGTTTTGTAAAAAATGGAAGCATTTGGTATATTTAAAAAAAATGGAAATATATGCTAATTTCTATAAATTGAATGAAAATATTTGCTAAAATATCACATGAATTAATTAACTTAAAAATGAATTCTTTGAAGTTGTGAGACAAACTATTAATTAATTGTAAGAAACTAATTAAAAACATGGAGGGAGGGGGAGAGAAAGTTAAATAAACAAAGACAGAGAGTCCTCAGACTATTGAATTTTTTTTTAGATGTTTTAATTCTGAACATACGGTGTCTTTTTTTATTTTTTGTTGGAAAATAGGAGATTCGAACATTAGTCTATTTCAAGATGATCCGTCTTATTACCACTAGAATAATGTCTTTGGTACTAGTTGCCCGTATGTGAAAACATAACATATTCGGATTGGATGAATTTAATCCCACCGGAACGATCACGAAAAGAGACTAATTTTTTTTATTAATAAATGATATTTTATTTTTTTATTAATATTAAACTAGTTACTTCCACGTGCATTGTACGTACAATAAATAAATAAATAAATCTATGATATTATTAAAAAATTAGATAAAAATTTAAATTATGTTAGAATATTTTAAATATAATTTGAATATATTTTAATTATAATTTATTATAAATAAAATTTTAGAATTTTTGATATGTGTTTAGTTAGATAATATAATTTATTTAGTTTAAATATAATTTAAATATTGAATATATTTTAGATTTATACATGTTCAAGTAGTTAAACGAATTTTAAGTTTTTAATTTTTGGAATATTTTAGCAAATGCCTCCATTACAAATATATAAACTAGCATATGCCTTAATTTTTTTTAAAAACTAGAAAATGTTCTCATTCCTTTGTATACAATATTTAGAAATTTAAGATATACCTCCACTATTTAATCAAAATTTTGATTATTTTATTCATAATTGGAACATTTGCTAGTTTTTTAAATAAGTGAGGGTATATACTATTTTATATATTTGTAGTGGGGGTATTTGCTAAAATATTTCTTAATTGTTTTCACGTGAGGAGAGAACAACGGTAGTTAAAAGATAAATTTAAATTTTTTTTAAATCAATTAGTGATGATATACATACGATTTAGACGACTTATTTTTGAGTCGTTTTCAAGCCGCATTATACAGTAGAAGATGAGTTTAATATGTTAAATCTTACTAACATTATTGTAAGCACCACCAGCAGCAGCAGAAGCAACAGCAAGAGGAACAGTAATAATATAATAATAGTATAATTAATAATTTAAGGTATTTAAAACACTAGTTGAGGTCATATCACATAGACGTCTAATAATTGAAGGCGAGTAGGACCTTGCAAAGTTGAGATAGAGTCACATTTAAGGGATCGCTCTATTCCTGGACGTATGTCCTCAAGCTGAACGCCCACCATCCTCCTCTCCTCTCCTCTGTGTGACCGACCCAACTGTTGGTGAGAGGATGGATGAACATTTTTTAGGGTACTTTACTTTTAGTTAAAGCATATAGTAGTATGGTAGGCGTGGGAGCAAGAACAAGCCATCTCTCTATCTATCCATAAGCATCAGGTGGCCCAGTCAACCCTAATCACAACGTGCTTGATTTGATGTCCCCCAAACTACGTACTACTTGTTCATCATCCTCTTCTTGTATAAGAAAGGTACTGCTGCTGGCTTCGTAGAGAGGGTCCTTAATAAAGATGAAACCCCCTTCTTCTTCTTCTTCTTCTTTTTAGGACAACTCCTCCTGTGTTAGTTAGTTGTATATATCTTTTCAATATCCTTTTCTACAAAGTGAGCAAAAGTTTCATCCAACAGAGAGGCCATCCACATCCACAGTAGAAAGATGCCACCCACATCCACAGTAGAAGTTCGTGTCATCATGGGCTGTCTGCTTCCGCAAAGTGTGACGAGAATAAAACTTTCATACATATAGCTCAAAAAATTTATACATATATATATATATATATATATATATATATATATATATAACGAAGGTCATCAGTCATACAGTTTGATACATCTATCTGTATCAAAGTCTGTCAAGTGTGACGAGGTGGAAAATTTAAAATTTTATATTTTACATGTGTATTAAGTAAAGTAGAAGTGAATTTTTTGTAAAAGTTATTTGTATTTATTTTCAATCTTAAATGCTAATTTTGTTACCTCGCTTTTTTTTTTCTTTCTTTGTAATTAGTGTTAACCTCATTTTTTTTAAACGTAGGCAACTTTTTTTTTTTTTTGGAGGGGGGTGTAAACACAATTACAAATTAACACTTTACAAAAGAATGAGGGGTAGTAGTAATTTAAAAAAAAAAAATTTGTGGGGGAGGGGGGTAGGGGTTGGGGAGGAAGGAGGGAAAGGGGGGGGGGGGGGGGGGGGTAAAGTGGAGATTAGAAGTAAAAAATTCTAAAATTTTATGTTTGGATGGTTGTTAAAAATGAAACTTTTTGTTGAAATGACATGAATAGTAAAAAAAAAATTTTTTTTAATTAAAATAGAGAGATGTGGTCTTCTAACCAAACGTGTAAGTGGAAATGATAATTTTTTACTTTATTGTTCCACTTCGAGAGAGAGAAAAAAAACTCTATTGGCAAAATTTCAATTTCGTGACAGATAATATTTATTATTTATGTCAAATTATAGTGAATCTTGTATACAAATACATAAAGTGGATTTTGAACCACTTCTGTATTCTAAATTCGTGAAGAAAACAGTCGTTGATTCATGAATGTATTAAAACATGTAACTTATTGACAACGAGCGGGCTATTAGGATAAACAATTGGCTGCCAAGTATATAAAGAATACAAGTAACTTTATAATAAAAAAAAGTCAAATGTTAAGGACAGCAAAAATATTAGAGAATAATACACTTTTGATAGTCTTAGAGAACTACTAAAATTCTGACAATTTTGTGCATATCAATTTTAGTTGTCCTAAAAAAATAAGACTGACAAATTCAAAAAGTTTTGTGCATAATAATTTTAACAGTCAGACACAATTTTGACAACATTGTACATATCCATGATTAATAGTCTAGGCAGTCCTAAAATAACAAGAACTATAAAAACAGTCATAAATATGCATATAACTACTAAAAAAAATGTGATGTCCCTTAGTAATTTTGTTAGAGTCCTAATATTTTGTCATGAAAAAGAGTACATTAGTCGAGTATTATGGTTGGTCCATAACATCATATTAACATACATGTGCATGTGCATGTACTTGGGTGTTTTTATAGTCAAATGTGTTTTTAGGTACATATATATTAGTTCCATTGGAATGGTAGGAAATATAATGAAATAACAGTACAAATAAAATTCTCAAAATAGATTTAAAATAATGAAATAACGTTGATAAATTTGGATAAAATTGAAGTGGAGTTTGTCAAACTGTACTTTTTGAGAGGGATTTTAAAGTCAAGGATTTGGATTTGTGTTGCAACATCGCAGAGTCCAAATTTAAAAACAAACTTCTTTTTATTTCTAGTTATGATGTGGCGGAGTAGATACCAGCCCAAAGGCCTACTCCAATAATAGTCTTCGGCCTCGACCGAACACAAAGGCTCAGCACCCAACTTATAAACGATGCTGGGCCTATAAACTTGGGCCAGCAATGGCTAATTAAAAATTCTGGAATAATCCTCTTTCCTCTGAGATTGAACACATCCAGGATGTGCTATGTCCACATGTGCTTACCACTATAGCAAGTAGGCTCTCTCTCTCTCTCTCTCTCTCTCTCTCTCTCTCTCTCTATATATATATATATATATATATATATATATATATATATATATATATATATATATATCCGGTGATATTTTGGCCAATGCAAACTAGCACCAGTAAATATGGGAATTTCATTGTCCTTCTTCACTGGTTGGAGTTAAAGTATCCTTTTGTTGTTCTTCTTTTGTCTTCAACTAAATTGGGATATGTAAATACTTGTATGACAAAAAGTTGGAGGGCTATTTTATCTGGAGATGGTCTAAAAGTTTAATTTCTTGGCAATATTGTTATAAAATTTTAGCAGAAAAAAGGTTTAGGGGAACTGTTTTTTTTTTTTTTTTTCTTTCTAAGACATAAATAACAGTTTCAGAAACAGACATTTGTTTAAAATATCCTGACTAATATATTAACACGTTTACTTTTATTCTTCCCATCTATGTATTGTCCTTCTCCATAAAAAAACACCAAGCTTTTGTTACGGCAGGATACTAAAATGTCACCCTTGCTTGCAAGTACTGAAATTGAGGTAGCCTCAGTGAACTCGTGGCTGTCATATAATCTTCCCAAATTTTCTCCAATTACTACGTAAGAGTTCCATTTATATTAAATATGTAAGGTTCAGTTTAATTATATGCCATAGCATCTATAAAACTTAGTATTCATTCCATGTAAAATACTGAGGAAATATGAATTCTTCCCAATCTTCACTTCATAAGACAAGGAAATATGCTATAACATCTATAAAATTTATTATTTAACCCTTCTCTTGCATAGAAAGCAAATGTAAGCACCATATAACCATCAGTGTTAGTATTAGTATAGTGTTAGGTGTCACATCAATATGCCATTAGAGACATCAAACAGTTGCAACTAACCAATACTATGTAGGCTATGTGTACTCCAGGACTTGGCCGTTGGTGATTGTGACAGAATTAAGCTTCTTACTGAATTTTTATAGAATGAAATGAAGTACGTCATAACTTTATATGTGTGATCAATGTTTTGTATGTAACCAGTATGTTATGCCCTAAAAATTTTCCTCCATCTGAGGATTCCAAAAAAAATATTTTTATTATCCTATTCTCAAAATTTTACAGCTCCAGTCCATCATTCCGCAAGTATTATTTATTCTACAAAAATTATTTCTTGACATTTATTTAATATATCCATATATATTCATATTATATTATTAATATTATTTACTAATATATATTATATTATTTGATATTGTTTAAGGTCGGTCATCTGATGACTTCGATACTACTAATTTTAGCACCGTTCTATAAGTGTTTAGATTGTTTTAATTTTAATGCTCTTGTAACGCTTTAAACTTTTTTTTTAATTTCAATGTTGTTGTAATGTTGATTTTTTAATTTCAATATTGTTGGTGGTGATGTTATTTTAAATTTCAATGTACTTGTTCATGTTTTTTTAAGTCAATATGTTTTAATTTTTTTCTTTTAATTTCTGTCAAATTATTTAAATGTTATTTTGTTGATCAAATAAATCTAATAAACAAAAAAATTAATACTAATAACAAATATATTCAATATTAGATTCTATTAGAAGATCTCAACAAGAACTTTTTAATGGTATAATTATTATATTATTTTACTTATAAATTAAAAGTAAAAATATGATAAGTTAATTAAGTTTAGTGTTTATCATATGTAGGATATGTTAGAGCATCCACAGCGGGAGAGGTTTCAAGTACTATATTTTGTCTTTAGTCAAATTTTGTAGTACTTGAAAGTTGCAGTAGACACTTGTGCATACTTAAAAATTGCTGGAAAGCTACGAGACATTCGAGATTTGGAGCGTGTCCTAGCTCCTCTATATTAATTAATGGGCCCACCAAAACTAACCAAACAAGAAAGAAAAATAAAGAAGGAAAAGAGAGAGAAAATATTACCAAATATGGAAGAAAAATAAAGAGAAAAAAGATGGAGAGAAAATAGGAGATTAATTTGGAGTGTACCATTGTGTGCCAATATCATAGAGACACTCCAAAAGTAATAATTTATATAATTTTTAATAATTTAGAATATGTGTTTGGAGTGTCCCCACTGTGGATGCTCTTAATAATTAATTATAATTTGAAAAGTAAAATAATCATAAATGACGGATTTTCAAATTTGAGAATTTTCTCTCTCGTTCCTCAAATTTGAGAATCCAACACCTCTTTCCTCAAAATTTTGAAAAAAATCTCTCAATTTTAGGATGGGTTGGAGATGATAGTTTTGCGCCTATTAGGACCTTATTCCCCAATTAGATGAAGTATATGAAACTTAATTAGCATATATTCCTACACTTTCCTTCACTGAATATATATTCTAAATTATATTTAGAACAAATCCTAATTTAATCTATTTTTCAATAATTTCATAATAATTCTTTTATACCCCACGTGAGTACTAGTTTGCTTTAGGGGTGAGCATATTTCAATTTTTAAACCGAAAACTGACCGAACTGAACCGAAAAACAAATTCGGTTCGGTTTTTAAATTAGCGGGTCGGAGTTCGGTTCTGGATCTACTAATAATCGTATTTTGGTTCGGTTATCGGATTTGGACAACGGTTTCAAAACCGAACCAAAAATTGAAATGTTAAATTACTCTTTTATCCAACCCTATATATATATATATATATATATATATATATATATATATATATATATATATATATCAATTTTTGGTTGGGAGAGAGAGAAAATACCTAATCATATTCTCTGCTACATGCCATCTCGTCCAGCACATGAGACTATCGTGAAGTTTCGTCCGGATCAGATTGGTGCCAGTGCCCCAGCGACCGTCCTCGGGAACCCAATGACCTTGTGCACAAATTGTCCGTGACCAACGACGTTCATATTAAGTAATCAATTGATGCAATTTGAGGCAATATGAGTACGAGACAAGTGGCATGTCATAATTTATTTTGCATAGTCTCCAAGATCAGTTTATTGCGTAGCATGGTGTGTTCTATACATAGCACAATTTATAGAAAAAATATACATTCTAACTAAAATTGAAGCATAGGCATAACATTCTAAATGAACTAGCATGTAATAAGGTAACCATTCATAAGTTGAATGACAAGCTGTAAATCCCCTGATTTTGCAAGAATTATAAACTTGGATTTTTCATAATTTTCTGGAATTTTCTGGAAATTTTTCTGTAATTAAAATCATGGTTTTAATTATTAAATGATTTTTAGTTGATAATAAATAATATTAAAATATTATGAAAATAATATTTTTGGGTGTAAAATGAAAAACTGAACTTAGGATAATTTTTCTAGAATTTATTGGACCCCGGACATATTTTAAAACACCTAAAAACTATTTACTTAATTATTTAATTATTTAATTATTTATTGTTATATATTTAATTAATTATTTTAATAAAATATTCTGCCCCAGCCCAAACCCTGGCCCAACAGACCCAAACCCAGCCCAATACCCAACCAGCCCGTTGGCCTAGCGGGTCGGGTCGGGTCCGCCGACTGAACCCGACCCGCCACCCAAACCCGCTTCCCCCACTTCCCCGCACGAGCAGCTCCGGCCGCCGCCCGCCTCGAGCCGCCGCCACCGGCCAACTCCCCAGCTCCCCCCGGCGAGCCGCCCCAGCCCCTCTTCGGCGCGCCTCCGGCCGACCACCGCCGCAGCTTCCAAAACCCTAACCCTAATTCCCAATTTCGTGTCGGTGTGTCGGACACGACACGGACACGAAAAAACCCGGTTTCGGAGCCCTGTTCAGGTACTCATATCTTTCTGCTCGTAATCCCGTTTCTGATTCCGTAAATTGCGTTGCGAAGCCTGTATGACCCTCTCGGTGTCCGGACAAACCGCTCGGGGCATCGCGTCCTGTGGTGATCGCACACCGCGATCCAAAAACAGGAAGAACATCGACCCGATTCACCCCGAAACTGGGTACGCCCTGCCAAACGGGATGACTTGGTCGTGCCCGGTCTTCACAGATACGTGCGCGTCGTCGATATGGACGTGTGGGATTTCGCAGAAGTCGATTAGGGTGTGCGTGCACACCGGGATCAACGCGTATCCGCGGACACCGCCCCGTATCCGCCTTTTCTGAATCAAGCCTTAACTTTCTGTGTACACGTTGGATCGAAACAAAACTTGCGCCATCGAACTCGTAGCGATACGCTGGTCCTGTGACCCAAGTTTGGTTCGATTCTGAGAACGTTGACGAAATCGCGTGTCGTGGGCCCCACAGGCCCCGCTCGACGGGCGATTTTGTGATCGACTCATCGAAATCCAATTCTGGAAGTCCCGTTGGGTTCGTATCATCGTTCCTGACCTGTTGACACTAAGTTTGGTGAATTTGGAGACCTTTGACCCTGACGTATTTTTCGGTGCAAAGCGGGCCCACATGCGGACCCCGTTTTGACCCAAAATTGTCATTTTTGCCCTTGTCTCCAAATTGGACTCAAGGACAGGCGTTTCTAGCTATTTGATATCTTCTGAGCATGATGATAATATTTATTTCAGCATCCGGAGACATTTCTAGAAATTTCTCGAGGATAGAACTGTAGTTGGGATCCAAACATCAGGCAAGTACCTGCACTTCAAGTTTAATCTTTATATTGTGATAATTAATTTCTTGCTCTACTAGTACCCTTGATGATTACACGTAGGGTTAGAACATTGGAATTCATGTCTTGCTTTTCGTGTCGGATGGGAGAATACTAGGAGGCATGTAGTTTACCCTTCCCCCTGTCGTGACTACTAGCTGTTGGTACGCGACTGTACCCTCAGCCTTATACTTGTTTATTCCTGACTGCTAGCCGCCTATGGCGTGCCTTATTAGCCTTATAAACCCCTACATGCCAACTATGTATTCTAAATAACACAAGTTCACACACATAGTTTCTTGTCTTGTTGCAGTTCCTGTTGTCTTGTGTAGTTTCCCTTTTTCCTGTCTCATTTATTCCTGTTTTACTCATATCCCTGTTTTACAGCATTTAACTCTTAGTTATTGTTATCACTTATTTATGCATATTCTCAACATGATACTTAGTCAATTTTTTTTTTACTTGTCATAAATATTTAGTTTAATCTTGTTGTGCATTGTGTACTTTGCTCCTTTCCTGACTGGATCCGTTGATTTAGGCGATGATGAGGACTATGCCCCCACCTATTATGGTCCCTATGACGTAGCAGGTGATACTATTGAGGAGCCGGTTCCCACTCAGGAGACTACTTTTGAGGAGTAGTCAGCCAGTTAGCTAGTATTTTCTTTCAGCACAATACTCGGGTTTGTCCCTGATTTATCTTCTGGTTTTGTATTAACTGTAGATTTGGTTGTCACAAATTAAATATTATAAAATCTTAGCATTCCTATTTCCTGTGATATCCTTGCCTGTTTATTCTTGTGGATGAGATAGATTTTAAATTTACCTGTGAATATGATCTAGACAGCGTACTACCGCCGACACTGCGGCGTAGGCTGGACGTACCCACGTACTCGTGCCCGAATATCCGGGTACGGGTCGTGACATAAACATAAAGCAGTCCAAGTCTATTCCTTTTTATCTTGACATTTTTTAGTTATTATGGTATCGTTTGATCGGGACAAGCAAGAATGCAAGATTTTAGATGTGAAGACTTGGAAGAAGGGTCAACAGAATCGAATATAGCCACTCACTAGTTGGTTTGAGGAAGGAAAGGAAAGAGGTTCTTCAAGACTCTGGTCGCACATCTCCTACCGCACGATAACCTGTATTACTACGAACAGCTGATCAATACCTCTTCTACTCTTTCCAAGCTCAAAATTGAAGTGTAGTTCAACGAACAAAAATAATAAAATCTATCAAAATAGTTCAAAAAAATACAAACAAATCCGAAAACCAACTAAAAGCACGAAAGCAACAAGGCGACAGCAAAAACTAGGCAAAAAAACTTGCAGCGGAGATGTCCCTCTTGACTCTGCTACTAAGTCCATCCTCGGGACACGGTCCACTGAATATGGGAATCGATTCCGAAGAAGCAAATCTATAACAAGGATAAGATCTTGTTTTAATCTATCCCGATCGAACGATACCGACTTGTATTTCTTAGCTGCGCTTCCCGAATAGGGGGAACGAGGCACCATATCCTAACCAACTAATTGAAAGTTTCGTCCACAAAACTTAAAAATATAACCTACCACTATAAAATAATGAAGAGAACATTTCCCTCATCTCAGACTCAAGATCCCAAGTAGATTCTACGACTGAATGATTTCTCCAAAGCACCCGCACGAGAGGAACCAAACGACTTTGAAGCAGCTTCTCTTTATAATCCATGATCCGCACAAGGTGTTCAACATAAGTCAAGTCTGCCTTTAGGTCCAGTTGATCAAGATCCACCACATGACTCGGGTCGTACACGTACTTTCTAAGCTGTGAAACATGGAAAACATCGTGCACTTTAGATAGTGACGGTGGCAGGACAATCTGATATGCGACTGAGGTGACTCACTTTAGTATTTTGAACGGACCGACGAATCTTGGACTTAGCTTTCCTTTTGCTCCAAATTTGGTAACTCCTCGCATGGGTGAGACTTTAAGAAATACCCGATCACCTTCCAAGAACTCAAGAGGTCGTCGATGCGTGTTTGAGTAGCTTTTCTGACGACTCTGTGCTATATTTAGCCGTTCACGGATTAAGCGGATCTTCTGGACGGTTTTCTCCACGAGTTTTGGGCCAAGAATTTGCCGTTCACCAACTTCATCCCAACTAATCGGGGATCTGCACTTTCGTCCATACAATGCCTCATACAGCGCCATATGAATGCTGGATTGATAGCTATTGTTGTATGCAAATTTGGCTAACGGTAGATGCATGTCCTAACTCATCTTCAAGTCCAAGGTGTAGAGTCGTAGCATGTCTTCGAGGATTTGGTTGACCCATTCTGTTTGGCCGTCTGTCTGAGGATGGTAGGCGGAGCTGAACTTCAACTTTGTCCATATTGCTGACTGGAGGCTTTCCCAGAAGTGCGATAAGAATCGACCATCTCTATCGGAGATAATGGATACGGGCACGACGTGGAGTCGAACGATCTCGTTGAGGTAAATCTGGGCCAGGCGGTCGGCACTCCAAGTACTTTTGATAGGCAGAAAGTGAGCTAGCTTGGTGAGTCGATCAACGATGACCCAGTCGGCATCATTCCCCCGTTGCGTCTTCGGCAAACCAACAATGAAATCCATCGTTATATGTTCCCATTTCTACTCCGGTATAACGAGGTTCTGCATCACTCCGCCCGGCTTCTGGTGCTCGGCCTTTACCCTCTGACAAGCCATGTATTGCGACACGAACAGTGCCACATATCTTTTTATGCCGTACCACCAAAATATCGTACGGAGATCTCGATACATCTTTATGCTACCGGAATGTGAAGTATAACTTGCATAGTGGGCTTCGATGAGTATCTCTTTTTTGAGGGTTGCATCGTTAGGAACGCACAATCTTTCCTTTACCCGCATCATTCCATCCATGCCTACCACAAAGTCAGTTGCCTTCCCTGTTGAGATAAGAGCTTGCATCTTTTGCAGGAATAGGTCATCCTTCTGAGCGGACTTAACTTTTTCTAACAAGTCTGGTTCGAGGCGCAGCTGAGCCACTTGCGTCCCCTTTTTGTATCTGATTTTAAGTGTAATGCCCAAACCTTCAAGATCCCGATGCAGCTTATCATCGATAGCCAGGCTCCTAACGAACACTCCACTCAGTGCATCAGCTACAATATTACCCTTGCCCGGTGTGTATCTGATTATCAAGTCAAAGTCGCTAACGAGTTTAAGCCAACGTCATTGACGAAGATTGAAATTCTTTTGGGTATAGAGATATTTTAGACTTTTATGATCCGTATAGATCTCGCACGGCACACCATAGAGGTAATACCTCTACAACTTCAGTGCGAACACTACTGTCGCAAGCTCCAAGTCGTGTGTTGGATAATTCTTCTCATGAAGCTTCAACTGCCTCGATGCAAAGGCTATCACCTTGTCCCTCTATATAAGAACCCATCCCAAACCCTTTTCTGAGGTATCGCTATATATCTTAAAGTCATCGGGTCCGTTCGGAAGGGTACGAATTGGTGCTGAGACAAGTCGCTGCTTTAACTCCATAAATGAAGCTTCATAGTCATCCGTCCATACGAACGTTACTCCCTTCTGAGTGAGCTGGGTCAGAGGCAAGGCAATTCTTGCAAAATTATTTATAAATCTTCTATAGTAGCCTGCTAGACCAAGAAAACTCTTAATATCGCTAGCTGACTCAGGCCTTCTCCAGTTCACGATGGCTTCTATTTTCTTTGGGTCAACTGAGATGCCCTCTACAAAAATAATGTACCCAAGGAAAGATATGTTGTCCAACCAGAACTCGCATTTACTTAGCTTCTCGTACAACTTATTGTCTCGAAGAGTTTGAAGCACCATCCATAGGTGTCCTGCGTGTTCATCCTTATTCTTAGAGTACACTAAGATATCATTTATAAAAACTACCATAAACTTGTCGAGGAATGGTCGGAACACACGATTCATCAAATCCATGAATGCGGCAGGAGTATTCATCAGTCCAAATGGCATAACAGAAAACTCATAATGGCCATAGCGGATTCGGAAAGCTGAATTTGGCATATCCTCGGGCTTAATCTTCAATTGGTGGTAGACCGAGCGAATATCGATTTTTGAAAACACTGATGCTCCTTGCAACTGATCAAAGAGGTCGTCTATTCTGTGTAGGGGATATTTGTTCCAAATAGTGACCCTGTTTAGCTTCCGATAATCGATACAGAGTCATAACATTCCGTCATTTTTCTTTATGAAGAGTACATGCGCGCCTCAAGGAGACACGCTCGGACGCATGTACCCACGATCTAGCAGTTCCTGAAGTTGGCACTTTAACTCCTTTAGTTCAGCAGGGGCCATTCTGTACGGAGCCTTGGAAATCGGCTGAGTATTTGGGAATGTGTCGACGGTGAACTCGATCTCTCGATCAGGTAGCATGCCGGGTAGTTCGCTCGAAAATATACCAGGAAACTCTGCTACAACGGAAGAATACTCAACATTTGTGTAATCCAGCTGCGTGTCCCAAACCGACGCTAAGTATCCCGTGCATCCTGAGTGTAGCATCCGTCAAGTAGACATTACAGATATCACCATGCAGGCCTGAATGCATCTGTTTCTGGACCACTCGTGTAGCAGAATTTGGCTTCTCCACGTAAGCGAAAGACGACTCATTTCTCTACATTCGATAGTTGCCGAGCAAGCGCTGAGCCAATCCATCCTCAAAATAATATCATAATCCCGAACATCTAGGACTAACACATCGAGCGAGAGTTTCCTTCCCCCAATACAGACGTAACCGCCTTGACATATTGAACGGACATGTATTTTCGTGCCCGACGGGGTGCTAACACTAAGGTCTAGATACAATGGTGTCATTTCTATATTATTTTTCACGGCAAAATTTATGGAAATAAAGATATGCGTTGCACCAGAATTAAATAGCACACGTGCATGTATGTTATTGAAAAGCAATATACCTGACACAACGGTGTTCGATGCCAGGGCTTCTTTCCGTGTAATAGTATACACCCGGCCTTGAGCTTGACGTCGCTCTTGCTGCGGCGTGGCTCATTTGGCTTGGGGTGCTGTGGCAGAATTTGGATGTTGAGGGCGGTGTTTAGAGTAGCGCGGATAGTCACGAATCCCGTGATTTGGATCACCACAAATGAGGCATAATCTGAGCTTCTTGCGACAATTTTTGGCCGTGTGCCATGGCTTCTTACAGAAAGAACATGGTTTCCCTGGATTTTCTTTTTGCTGAACGCCATTATTTGGACACTTGGCAGCGTTGTTTCCTTTCTCGTTGCTATGGCGCTTGTAATTGGAAGTATGTACAGTGCCGGCAGCAACTGGAGGATACTGCGGTTCACGATAAAGGGCATGATTGAGAACTTCCCGTATCGTCTGGTACTGAGGAACGATCACGTGCGCATGGATGGCAGGTCGTAGGCCACCCTCAAATCTTTTGGCACGACTTATCGTATCAGATAAATATGGGCTTGCGAATTTGGCGAGCCGGTTGAATTCGACAGAGTACTGCTTTACGGTCATGTTGTCTTGCCGAAGCTGCACGAACTCGTTCTCCTTCTGCCGACGAACGGGAGGGGGTGTGAACTCCTATTCGAACATGCCACAGAAGGTAGCCCATGCGATCGTCTCTTCTTCATCGTCAATTAGAAGAGATCTTCGATGCACGTCCCACTTAATAGTGCATGTTCAAGCGAAGCTGTAGTTGGGCACATACGACACGCTTTTGCTCAGGTACCTCTAGCAGTTTGAAGTGATCCTCAAGTTCTGCCAGCCAATCTAGAGCCGAGATTGGATCTTCAGTCCCCATAAACGGTGTGTTGCAGACCTTTTTGAAGTCAAAAAATTCGAAGGTAGTCACATCCTTCTTCCTTGGAGTTTGCGGCATTTCGATTTCAAGTGCAGATTGCTCCACCGGTGTTGCTGTTGTTGCCGCAGAATGGTTGGAGGCTAAGGTTTGCACGATCTATTGTAGGGTATCTACCTTCTTTTGTTGGACTTTAAATCGGGCTTCTATATTGCCTTCAAACTTGCTCCGTCGCTCTTCTGCCCACTTCTTAGCACGTTCATAACGAGCCTCAACTCTTTGTTGGCTAGCCTCAAGCATTCGCATCATTTGCTGAATTGGATCGACACAGGACATGGCTCGTTGACTTTGAGAACTTCCCGATGTGCCAAAACTACTTTCTTGGGCTTGGGTTTCACCCGGTGCTAGCGATGAAGCTTGCGCTTGAGTCATTCCTTCAAAAGAAGGTAACTTATGTCAGGATCATAATGTATTATGGACTTATTTTATGAAACGTATCTCATTTTGGCCTAACGAGTTCAAGAGTTCGCATAGGGATTAGATCGTTAAAGGAACTTTTCCAGCACGGGGGTCAAAGGAACTTGAAGCTGTGCTCTGATACCAATATGTCACGTCCCGATTCCGTAGAATCGATAGTCGTCCCTCGGACGTGACACCGTGCGTGCCTAGGTTGCGCACCGCACAAGGCTAAGGTATTTTGCATAACGAGCACATATTCAGAGTACGCAGATAATTGAAACACAAAGTTGAAACATGAAAATTTTCTCTTTATTGATAATGAACATCTTTTATAAACTCTTGAACGAGTCAGATAGTTGCCACGCGGCTTACAAAAGTTGATACTAAATGAGATAGTTGTCCTCTATATTACATCATTGTACTAAAACTTCAAAATATTAAAGACCTCCAAGTGGGACAATCGCTTTTCCACGGAGCTGCATGAGTTATGTTTGCTAGCTCCTGGGTCTTCAAATTGCTTCAACTAAGGCATGATCTGGGCGTGTCGGTTGGTGGACTGGAACGGAAAGTAGCCTCAGCTCCTCGCAGGATCTCCTTGGTGTGGGAAACCTGTTTCAACAAGGGTCAGTACATTAAAATACACTGGTAAAGGCGAGCTAACCCAACTATACCAATCAATACGTTGTTTATGTGAAGCATGCAAATTATTTGTGGTATTTCTATCTTGTCTTAGTTCATTTTACAAGCAAGCATTGATATGGAAATTTACTGAAATAAAACTTGCCACCGTTCGGTGACTTTTACCTGCCCGTCTGAACCACCTGCATAATACTTATCATGTCCTTCCCTGCCACGAAGACTTAAGTTAGCTTACACAGGTTTAAATATACGAGGGGATCATTGGCAAGGTGCCATAAAGGACGAGTTATAGTCTATGAACGAGGATGGTATGCAACGTAAGCACTTGAAGCGCTACATACCATCTCGTCCAGCACATGAGACTATCGTGAAGTTCCGTCGGAATCAGATCGGTGCCAGTGCCCTAGCGACCATCCGCAGGAACCCAATGACCTTGTGCACAAATTGTCCGTGACCAATGACATTCATATTAAGTTATCAATTAATGCAATTTGAGTCAACATGAGTACGAGACAAGTGGCATGGCATGATTCATTTTGTAGAGTCTCCCTGATCAGTTTATTGTATAACAAGGTGTGTTGTATACATAGCACAATTTATAGAAGAAATATATATTCTAACTAAAATTGAAGCATAGGCAGAATATTCTAAACGAACTAGCATGCAATAAGGTAACCGTTCACAAGTTGAATGACAAGCATAAAGTTGTCCAAGTCTATTCATTTTTATCTTGGCATTTTTTTAGTTATTATGGTATCGTTTGATCAGGACAAGCAAGAATGCAAGAATGCAAGATTTTAGATATGAAGACTTGGAAGAAGGGTCGACTGAATCGAATATAGCCATTCACTAGTTAGTTTGAGGAAGTCAAGGAAAGAGAGGCTTCAAGACGCAGCTCGTACGTCGCCTACCGCACGATCACCTGCATTGCCATGAACAGCTGATCAATACCTCTTCTACTCTTTCCAAGATCAGAATTAAAGTACAGTTCAATGAACAAAAATAATAAAATTCATCAAAATCGTTCAAGAAAATGCAAACAAATTCGAAAGCCAACTCAAAGCACGAAAGCAACAAGGCGACAACAAAAACTAGGCAAGAAAACTTGCAACGGAGATGTCCCTCTTGACTCTACCGCTAAGTCCATCCTCGGGGCACGATCCACTGAATATGAGAATCGATTCCGAAGAAGCAAATCTATAACGAGGATAAGATCTTGTTTCAATCTATCCCGATCGAACGATACTGACTTGTATTTCTTAGTCGCACTCCTCGAATAGGAGGAACGGGGCATCACACATACAGCCCACCAATCCTTATTATTGCGTCGTCGACTAGGATAGCTCATATAATCACTTGAACCGTTTGACTAGCCAACACAAATGGTTCGAAACCTACATATCTTTTTCCATAATTTATATCAACAAACCCAAATTGGTTGTCAATTTTTCATCCTTGCTTTGGCGTTGTGTCGAACCAATCACATTTAAATAACACAATTTTTATCTCATAAGAATATTCCAACTCCATGACATCTCTTAGTACACTGTAATAGTCGAATTCTGGATCCTCATCGTAGACTGAACCCTTTACACATACTCTAGAATTCTTTGTATAATTAACCTCCTCATCGACAAATGATTGATTAATAGGCTTATCAATGGTTCTAAATTTGAAGCCATTGATGGTGTATCTATCCCAACACTTTGCCCTCTTTCTTGGTCCGATAGCTAATGCTCGAAGTCGTTCGTTCTGTAACTCTGTACCAGGACGAAAAACCTGAAACATCACGTATCATATAAACATTAAACAAAGATTGGTCGGGATGCTAAATTTAGAATGCTTAATATTTAGGATCCTATATAATTATGGAACCACGATAGAAATTTTGTATCAACCTCTCTAGCAAGATCATCATCATTAATAGTAGGTCTCTCCATTTTTACCTCGACGATCTAAAAGTACTATGATAGTAAGGAGAATAGTTAGAGCACTTTTTTTCCAAGCATATACATAATTGAAATATGTAGCAAAGTTGTGTTGCTTACTTCTCAATATCTAGCATCTCCTCAAGACCACTATTTAATAATATATACCGATAAATGGCTTTAAACTCATCGTCTTTCAACCACCGTACTTTAGTAGCACTTGTAGGCTTGCCTCTCACATTGAAGATAGTGCGGATTACACTATTCGTTTTATCACCCCCACCATTATCATTCCTTGGGGCTCTATTATGATTTGTTCTGTCATGAGTATCAAAGTAGATGGAGCAGAAGTTTGAAACCTCCTCAATGATATATATATTTCGCATATCGAAGCTTCTACATGAGTCTTATTGCCCACTTTCTTCTTTAGGTGATGTAGATACCTATAGATAATATATTAAATATTAGAATTATTTGAGTAAAGAAATTAATAGTACAAACTAATCATTTTATTCTTCTTAAATGGATACATCCATCGATAATGGACGGGAGCACCAACACCTACTTCATATGCAAGATGAATCGGCAAATGCTCTATACTATCAAAAAAATTGGAGGGTAGCAGCATTTCTAACTTGCACAATGTCAATACAATATTCTTCTCAAGTTCTATTAAATATTGCACCGTCAACTTGCTTGAACACAAATCTCTAAAGAATATAGATAATTCGGCCAGCGGAGTTCATACTTGATGAGGCAATATCTCTCTCAGAGCAATAGGTAGTAACCTATCCATAAACATATGACAATCATGACTCTTCATCCCTGTCAGCTTGCGTTCGTTGATATCGACACATCTTGCTAGATTTGACACGTAGCCGTCAGAAAATCTCAACTTTAAAATCCAATTGCATATTATTATTTTTTCCCTACTCAATGTAAATGGTGCTGGAGGCTTGATCCAATTACCATTTGCACTTCGTTTTAGGTACAAATCTGAACACCTGCAAATAATTTTTATGTCCTTTCTTGCTTTAAAATTGTCTTTCATTTTTTTTCTTAATATTCACTACCGTATTGAAGATGTTGTCGAATACATTTTTTTTTATATGCATAACATCAAGATTTGTCTTATGAGATTGTCCTTCGAATAAGGTAAATTCTAAAAGATACTCCGCTTCGTCCAATTATGTCTATGTCCGAACCCTTCAAAATGAATGGCCGATATCGGATCTTCCATCACAGTCGGCAATCCATTTACCTCTTTCCAAACTTGGTCTCCTGTCAGTCTCAACAGGGGCGGAGATAGTCCTTGTTTACCTGATCTAAAGCCATCTTTGTTTCTTCTCTACAGATGCGACGCAGGAAGGAACTGACGGTGACAATAAAAAAGCATACTTTTCTGCCATTCTGGAGATGGAATGTCTTACTCTTTTTCATACATATCGGACAAGACAAAGTACCATGACTACTCCACTCCGATAACATCCCATATGCTAAAAAATTATTGATGGTCCACATAAGTGACGCTTTCATCTGAAAGTTCTGCTCCTTCAATATATCATATGTCTGAACGTCGAATTGCCAAATTTGTTTCAACTCATCCATCAACGGCTGCAAATAGATATCGATATTCTTCGTTGGATTTTTTGGACCGGGTATGATACGTGTCAAGAATATGTAAGGAGTCTTCATGCACATCCACGGTGGTAGATTGTAAGGAGTCAAAATTATCGGCCAACAAGAGTACTGAGATCCTGACTGTCCGAAAGGAGTGAATCCATCAGAACATAAACCCAATCGAACATTCTTGGGCTCCGTAGCAAATTCAGGATGACACCGATCAAAATGCTTCCATGCCTCTCCATCGAAAGGATGAGATAATTCTCCATCATCCATCTTTTGTTCCTTGCTATGCCATGCCATGTCATGTGTTCTGTTGTATCTGCGAACATATACATCCTCTGCAACCTCTTTGTAATCGACAAAAACTGCATGTACTTGTAGGGATGCAACCTTGCTTGGATAGTTGACTTTCCTTTGTCCCAAATTGGCTTGTACCGGTTCGCATGACAGAAAATACATCTATTTTTATCATTGTTCTCCTTGTAGTACAAAATGTAACCGTTTCGACAATAATCTATCTTTTCGTAGGCTAATCCGAGTTTTTGTATCATCATCTTCGACTTGTAAAAGTTTTCGGGCAACTCCTTTGATCCTTTTGGAACCAACTTTCTAACAAACTAAATTATCTGGTCATAGTATTCCTGCGGCAAGTTAAAATCAGATTTGAGGTTCAACATCTGCATCACCACCGACAGGACAGAATGAGAATCACAACCCGGGTATAACGGATTATCGACATTCTTGAATATATCATAGAATTTTTTCGCATCATGATTCGGATCCTCCGGATCAAAACTTGGACCAGCCGCATCAAATATCAACTCACGCGCCAGGTTCTGTGGTCGATACTCAAAGTTATCTCCGAGAGTGGACTCTTCTACCTTCGTATTGAAGGAGGAATCATATTGAGGATTCAAAGGTTCTCCTTGAGTCGTCCACTCCTTGTAGTTCGGTACAAAATCCTTCTTGTAGATATGCTCCCTCACGAGATCCACCTCTTTGAATGGTATATTATGACATTTGACACAAGGGCACTTGATGAGACTCATGTCCATGAAATAAGGTTGACTACTGGCGTATTTGAGAAATTCCTCAACGCTCTCCCTGAAATCATCTGTCAAACCAATCATACTCTCATGTCGTCGATTATACATCCACGATCGGTAAACTAAGTATCGACTCATTGCTTTCTATATGTACCATATATATTCAAACAATATGTTATACATTTATGCATAATTTTGAGTATTTTTGGTGTTGTTTCTTAGTATTTTTTAAAATGAACGAAATAATAGTCACCATTGTCGATTAATTTACATGTGATAGATAAGTTTGAATCATTGCAAAGAATGCTACTTTCTTATTTCACAATTATGTTCGGTAAAATCACGACAATGTTGAGTCACTTTAAAGTTTGAATCATATTTTAAGTTTCCTTGGAGCCTAGACATACGTGAGGCATATCCAACATAAGCACCTAGGAAGTGTCGTTTCGTGTGTATGGACACGGATACGATCAGTATCTGTGCAACCTACATGTTGTTGTTGAAGTTATATTGACAATAACTCTATTGGTTCTTACGGTAAAAATATAATTATTTGCCGTGTATAATCACATGAGATTATAATCACAGCTAATCTAATCAACGATTATGTTCACGAAAGAAATTAACAAAATTGTGAGCAACAAACTAACAATGCAATCGAACTACTTCTTTACAAGAAAGAAGTTTGATGTGCAATTTAGTTGTACAAATTTCTAAAATGTTAATAATTTATTAATAATTATTTTCTTTTCGATTAAAAAAATCTGATACCCCTATCTGAAACCGCCAGACCCGACACTCATAGAAATGGTCTGATACCAATTATAATACAGATACTTCGAACCTTGCTTGTAACATGAGCTATGTTCTGCTGCTTGCCAAGCCTACTAATATGAATATTTTTTATTTGTGTCGATATAGTTCGGGTCCGTGTCTAGTGTATCGTGTTTGTACGTGTCCGTGTCCAACGTATCGTATCTATATGTGAGGAGCACCCAAAATCTAAATGCAATAATTAACAAAATTGAAATGAGGGTTATGGTTTATCTTAGCCGGAGGAGGAGATGAGAGGAGAGGGGTTGCGGCGAGTCGCCGGAGAAGGAGGAAGCGGGGGGCGATCATCGGAGGAGGGGGCATGTCGGGTTTGGGGTCGCTACAGACTGAGAGAGGGAGGGGATCGCCGCGAAGGAGGGGGCGGTGGAGGAGGAAGAGGAGGAGGGCTCACCGGAGAGGGGGAGGGGCTGCTTGTAGCCGGAGAGAGGGAGGGGATCGGTGGAGGAGAAGGAGGAGGAGGAGAGGGTGAGTGAGGGGGAGGGGTTGCCGGAGAGGGCTCGAGGGTCGGTAGAGCAGGCGGTCGCCGGAGAGGGGGAGAGGGTCGGTGGAGGAGGGGGAGGAGAGGGCGAATGAGAGGGAGGGGCTGCCGGAGAGGGGTCGGGATCGGTGGAGGAGGTGGTCGTCGGAGAGGGGGAGGTGGTCGGTGGAGGAGGAGGTCGCCGGAGTGGGGTAGGGGGTCGGGGGGGTCGAGAGAGAGAGAGAATTGGGGGAAAAGAAACTAGTTGAAAAATTTAAAGTTTTCGCAGCGATGAATTTTCCGTCTTTAATCCGTCGATGAAGTAACGACGACGAATTAGCGATGGAATATTGACTAAATATAACATATTTCGTTTACGTAAATAATTTAGTCGTTATTCCGTCGCATTTTTGTCGCTGAGTCAGCGACGGATTAGTTTTCGTCGCTGAGATCTGTCGCTATTTAATAATATTTTTGTAGTGTAAGTGGGGGTTTGTTTAACCCTTTTTTGTCCGTTTTTAATCCTCCAAATCGGAGGTTAACGAGGGAAAAGTAAGGGATTTTGTTTAAAAAGTCATAAATATAGCATATTTAACTCTTTACTCCACTGAGCACCTCCAATTCAAGCAAGAGTTATTAAACACACCCCACTTAACTATTTCTCAAACCCAAATAAGGTTATATGTATTGACTCTCCTCCCCCTCACTTGGCTCTATCTCACTTAACCCCACTTAATCCTGCTTTTTTTTTTCTCTCTCAATCCAAACAGACCTAGAAGTCAAGAAGTTTTAACATAATTATAATATGAAAATTTGTAGGATATTGTAATCATATAATGAAAGAAAATGTCCGAGAAAATGTCTTAGAAGTCCTTGGCAACCTATTTGTATGAGTAAAGGAGATAAAACACTATAAAAACTGAGAGAATACTAAATATATCAATGTAATTTTAAAACATTAGAACACAATACCAACGAAGACTAAGAAAATAAACAACTATTTGTGATAATCAAATTGTATCATGGATATTATATAGAAAAGCGACAAAATGATTGAGGAAAATATCCAATAGGAATCGACATTATAAGGCTCTCTTCATGAATTTGTTTAAAGCAAAGATCATTTGGTGAATTTCATAAAAGATGTTTACTACATATATTGGCGCAATAAAATCTACATGAAGGGTCAGCATTAAGAATTATTTCCTGCATCGCAGGTGGAATTTGGGATTTTATAATTGTCAGCTAATCCTTTACTCTTGGATTAGTTTAGTTCGTGGAATAATGACATTAGAATTTTTTTTTTTTTTTTTTTATGTTTAGATCCGGAAAAAAAAATTTCAAAAGAAAATAAAATAGAAAAAAATGGTTTCTCCTGCCTATATTTACTTTTCTATGATAGAAATTTATTTTTCATCACAATTTTTTTGACATTTTTAAACACAAAAAATATATATATATATTATAATTTTTCAAAAAAGGAAAAGAAAACAACATGGTTCCTTTTCTTTCTGTAAACCAAACGAAGTCTTGATTCATTAAATAATTTCAAAGAGGCATGACATTTTTGTGTATGATAATTATGCAATCAAATTAGATCATTAACCAATCTTAATTCTTTGTTGATGCTAATATCTTTCTTAACCTGTCATTCCACAGTGATAAACCCATCATATAAGAAATTTAATTTGATAACCATCTCATTCTAATGTTCACCACAAAATAGCTCTTCAAACTCATTAATTAGTCCCTCATAACACAAATATTATTATTAGTACGATAGTATATATATGAGGATTCAAATACTTGCATTCAGTCAGAGTCTTCAACATAAGACACTATCGGGAAACAGTCAACGATTAGCAGACTGAAGCCAGAAAGTACTCAAAACTGGAGTGAGCATTTTTCGTTTTTGGACCGAATATCGGAGTGAATAAGAGATTCAGTTTGATTTTAAAAAAAATCGATTTGATTTTCAAAATACTAAAAAGTATTATTCGATTTCGATTCAAAACTGAAAATTAAATAAAACTTATGTAATTATGTAAATATTTTTGTATCTATGCATATTTTATGATTAAAAATCTGTATATTTTTTGTGTATATTTTAAAACAACAATTCTATGTATGCATTTTGAAGCCGAACTTTGAAATTTTAACTAGTCAAACTTTGGATAAAACTTTGAAACAACAAATGTGTGTATAAAAAACAATAAATTTTAATATAATTTAATCACGATTTTAATTTTGGTTCGACTTATTAAATAATAACTGAATAAATTTAATAAACCGTTGTTCGATATTTCAGCTATGGCTAATTTTAATATAATTATGCTTTAAATTTTTAATTTTTTAATTTATTTAATTTTGATTATTTTAATTAGATTAAAATCAAATAAACTCAACGCTCGTCCAACTCAAGACGCAACATCTTTTCCATTTAAAACTGAACCTCCCAAATTATTCTCAGATAACCTTGTAGCAGACTGAAGTCAGTTTCCGATTGAATGGACTACAGTAGTTGTAGTTTTTAATACATCAAAATAAGAACAAGTAGAAACTATTTATTTTTTTATTTATTATACCAATATCAAGGTGTTAGAATGGACGGACGGTCCGGTTCTGATTCGACCCGATCAAAATCGGTTCGGACCGGTACGAATCCGATCAACGAACAGATCCGGTCCAGCCCACTCCCCTCTCCACCCGGGTCCGGACTGGATCGGAGGATCAGATCCGCAAGTCCAACCCGGCCCGCTGTCTGACCCGTTGGGGACGGGTCCAATTCAGACGGTCCGGACAGGTCCGATTCAGATCCGGTTCGACTGATTTTTATTTTATTTTTTATTTTTTTTGGAATATAACTGTTGTGGGATATTTATACATTTTTTTATAAGTTATTCAAAAAAAATTCGATTTTTTTTTTCAACTTATAAATATTTAGATTTTTATTTATACTTAAAGTTAAATAAATATTGATATAAAAAAATCAAATAATTTTTTTTAGTTAATATTTATATAAATGTTTACATAAATTATACAATTTTTTTTTAACAAATAACTTATAAAATTTAAATTATACAAAATTAACTTAGTAAAAAAAAATCTATAAATTTAAACTTGAATTTATTAACATATAAGTTATATCATATTGATTATATATAAAATATATATAAATAAACGTAAAAATAAATTTAGGCTGGTCCGGTAAACCGCTGATCGGATTACGGTTCCGAACTGGATGGACTGTCAATCCAACTGGACCGATCCGCTCTCTGCATTGGATTGGGTCCGAACCGATCCGTACCCGATCAAATCCGGTCAAACCGGATTCGGATCGGCCGGACCAACCCATTATACGTCTTGATAACAATACAAAATTTCAGTTACTTTGTTGTTTAAATAAATAATGTGTGTACTTTTTGTTAATTCTAAAGGATTCGTTTTGGTGATTCGTTGAGTTGTTCCAGACTTATTGAGTCGGCAAATGATTTTGGACGGTCGGAAGTGTGGGGAGAAAGTGGGTCCCACTGGAATCTTTCTTAGAAACCTTACTTGACCCGCACGAAACCGCTTCCTTCCAATAGAACATTATTTATTTAATATATAAAAATATTTAAAAACCTTCGTACTTTCTTTTATATATATATATATATATATATATATATATATATATATTCAAAAATTAGAAAAAAAAATGATACCTATTGATAGAGAAGTAATATGTATTTGATCTTATTTAGTATCAATTAGTAACCCTTTCATTGTATTATATGTGAACTCCTGAACTACTAACAAATGCATTTTATCCCTTATCCAACTTTTGTTGGGATACTAAGGACAATGATAATTGTCACAATAATAATAAAAAAATGTCCTTTTGATTAATTTTAATTGATATAAATTTTTTTATATACTTTTTTTTCACTAATATTTTTTAGAAAAAAATTGAGTTGTATCCCACAAGATTACTATAATATATGACACCTCGTACTTTTAACGAAAATTAACAGTCAACTATTTTGACTGTTAATTTTTGACCGAAATATTCTTTCATTCTTTCCAGCACTTCCTTCCCTCCTCTGTCGTGTACGAAGGAAATATTTTTGTCAAAAAAAATTGGTCAAAGAAGTTAACGGTTAGTTCGAGACGATTTTTGTCAAAAATGATAAGTACAATATATTATAGTAATCGTATGGGATGTATTTTAAATATAGATAAATAAAATAGTATGCAACTTAAATTTTTTTTATCTTTTATTGTTCCTCTTAAATAATACGTTATTTAAAAAAATTGACTATTTTTTTACAAAGTTAACAAAAATACTTCAGACGTACATTCCCCACAAAACATTTGGGTCTTGTAATCCCTACATTTCCAAATTCAAATTCTATTACTTCAAAATATCATTATAAACTCCGCTACTTGTGGTAACAATTCAATACAGTAATTCATGATTGAACGTATTGTTGGTTTTGGTTTGTTTCTTGCAAAAGTTCAATTCCTCTCCCTTTCTTTAGTCCCACATCGGATGGGGCAAAGCCTTCCTATGTACATATATTACCTTCTTTCCTTTGCTCTATTAAGTTGTTGTGTGGGGAACCCTTTGGGCCACACGCGCGCGCCGCCGCCGCCGCCCGGCCCGGCTCGGCTCGGTTCGGTTCGGCGCGCGTAACGGGTGCGGGTACGCGCCCACATCTGCGGGCGCCGAATGCCGATCCGATTTCCTCTTCGGGTTCGGGCTGGGACCCTAAAATACTTTTTGCTTCTCTATTTATTCTTCATTTATTTCCTGTACGTTGGAATTTATTCTGGACGTTACGGTTTTTGAACCGCTATTGTTTATGTGTCCAGGTTCATTCGTAACGGCTGAATTAAATCGTAATTTAATTCAGACCGTTACACAAATGTTCTATATATTCGTCCTCGTTCTTTGTAAACAGACACAAAAAAAAAAAAATCTTACGGAACCTCTGTCGACATTCTGTTCACTTCTTCATCTTCATCTCCAAAGCTCTGGGCAGAGCTAAGTCGTGGTCGTTCTCTCCAAGTCGTGTGCGGCAACGAGATACCGGTAGTGCGGGGTTTTTACCACTAGGAGCTTCGGGTACGTCTGCACACAGATCCCGAATAAACTCTTAGGGCAGTGCTTCGTGCACGACTTCCCCAGAGGCCGGTAACATTGTTTAAATTTTATTTTTTATTCTGCAATTTTACAAAGAAAAATTTACAATAGTTCTAACAATCTAAGAGTTTATTCGTTCACTTGTTAGAATTCTAGTTACTTCACAAATACTCTACCAATCCAGTTAACAGTATCTGCTGTAGCCAAACAATAGTTGATTTCGTGTATTTGCTGTAGCTTCACAAGTTACTATAGCAATTTCACTGTTTGTTACTTACTGTTAATTTTTTCAAAGTAGAGACAATTGCTAGACTGTTTGTTAAAATTGCTACGGTTAGAATTGTTACAATTCAATTGCTACAAAAAATTCTACTGTTAAAATTAAATATTTGCTACTGTTACAAGACAGTTGTTTTGCTACTGTGGAAAAAAAAAAAAAAAAAAAAAAAAAAAAAAAAAAAAAATTTGTCAAATATTTGCTACTGTCACGTACTATTGTTCAAAAATTTGCTACTGTTACTTAGTATTGTTAAATTTGTCAGTTGCTTCAAATATTTGCTACTGTTACTTACTATTGTTAAATTTGTCAGTTGCTTCAAATATTTGCTACTGTTACTTAGTATTGTTAAATTTGTCAATTGCTTCAAATATTTGCTACTGTTACTTAGTATTGTTAAATTTGTCAATTGCAATTACAATTTTGTCTATTTATCAATTGCAATTTTTAATCACTTAGTATTTTTTTCTGAAAGCAATCTAGGACCAAAAGAAAATAGTTTAGTAAAAGGAAATTGCAAATAAAATCTTCAAATCTAAAGTTTCAAAGTAGAGACAAACTCGGGCACAAGCCGAAAGGGTCCTTCTGTCAACCGGGTGTAAATAACCCTAAGCGACACGGTATTTAAGAGTCTTCGGACCACCGCTAGCTGGGAACCGGCCCCTACAGCTAACTTGAGTTGATCAACACTTGAAAAACTAAAGATTTTAAGATTGTTTAGCAAAGACCACCTAAACTATTATCTTGTAGAAGGCCAAGGAAACTTTCAGCCTAAACCAAAAACTAGAAACTTCAGGCAGACTTAGTTAGACCAGAAGCGAACATGCTTCACAAAGGTTCTTCGAGTTCCTTAAGGTCTATAAGCTTTCAACCCATTATTAACCTCTCTTACCATTCTGATGATTGGTGGTTGGATTCTGGAGCAAATGTTCACGTTTCGTTTGATCGCTCCTGTTTTTCAAACTATCAGGAATCAAGTGGAGGAGGTGTGACCCTAGGAGATGGCTCAACGGCACAAATAATTGGAAGAGGAAAAGTTAACCTGAAAATGACATCAGGAAAAATCTTAACTCTTCATGATGTTCTTCATGTGCCGTCTGTCAGGAGAAACCTAGTTAGTGGATCCCTTCTTGTAGCCTCAGGATACAAAATTGTAATGGAGGCTAATAAAGTAGTTTTTTCTAAGCATGACTCTTTTATAGGAAAAGGCTTTGTAAAAGACGGTCTTTTCATTTTAAGTACAATAAATAAAATGTCTGATCGTTCTCTCATTGTCTCCAATATAGAATCTTCAAATGTTTGGCATGGCAGACTAGGTCATGTGAACCTAGGTTCTATTAAAAGAATGATGACCTTAGATCTTATTCCCAAGACTCCAATAGATGTCAAACACAAATGTGAAATCTGTGTTCAAGCCAAACACACTAGACTACCATTCAAATCTGTAGAAAGGAATTCTGACCTTCTAGAACTTATCCATAGTGATGTATGTGACTCAAATAGGATTTTGACTAGAGGCGGTAGAAAATACTTTGTTACATTTATAGATGATTATTCAAAGTATTGTTACATCTACCTTCTAAAAACCAAAGATGAAGTTCTAGATAGGTTTAAGGTCTACAAATCTGAAGCTGAGAATCAATTAGAAAGGAAGATTAAGATCCTTAGATCTGATCGTGGTGGAGAATATACCTCAAACGAAATGACTAACTTCTGTGAAGAACATGGAATAATTCATGAGGTAACTGCTCCATATTCACCTCAGTCTAACGGAGTTGCTGAACGCAAGAACCGCACTCTGTTAGATATGGTGAATGCCATGCTTCTCAGCTCTGGTGCTCCTGATAACTTGTGGGGAGAAGCCCTTTTAACTGCCTGTTACATTCTTAATAGGATTCCTAGTAAGACAAAAGATAAGACTCCCTATGAGCTGTGGAAAGGTAGAGCACCTAGGATTAATTACCTTAGAGTTTGGGGATGTCTTGCTAAAGTCGGAATTCCCGAACCTAAAAAGAGGAAGATTGGTCCCAAGACTGTAGACGCTGTTTTCATAGGATATGCCTTAGACAGCTATGCCAATAGATTTCTAGTGACTCACTCAGAAGTAAATGAAATCTCTAACAACACCATTATAGAAGCAAGAGATGCAGTTTACTTTGAAAACATATTTCCCTTTAAGGATAGAAGTTCTATCTCTTCCTCCATACCCTCTACTAGTTCTCAAGTCCAAATACCTAGCTCTCAATCTGAACAAAACTTAGAACCAAGACGGAGTAAAAGGAATAGGATTGAGAAAAATTTAGGAGAAGGATTCTTCACATTTTTGATAGAGGGTGATCCCTCAACTTATGAAGAAGCAATGTCATCTCCTGATGCTCCCTTCTGGAAAGAAGCCATTAACAGTGAATACAACTCCATCATGGAGAATAACACTTGGTTTCTAACAGATCTACCTTTAGGCAATAAACCAATAGGCTGTAAGTGGATTTTCAAGAAGAAACTCAGAGCCGATGGTACTATAGAGAAATACAAAGCTAGACTAGTTGCCAAGGGTTTTACCCAGAAGAAAGGGTTAGATTATTTTGATACCTACTCTCCTGTAGCTAGGATCACATCCATTAGAACTCTCTTGGCCTTAGCATCCATTCATGATATGCTAATCCATCAAATGGATGTAAAGACAGCATTCTTGAATGGAGATCTAGAGGAAGAACTTTATATGGACCAACCTGAAGGTTTCATTGCTAAAGGTCAAGAAAAGAAAGTCTGCAGACTAGTGAAATCCCTCTATGGCCTGAAACAAGCTCCCAAACAATGGCACAATAAGTTTGACAAAGTAATTTGTGAATATGGTTTCTTGTCAAATGAGTATGACAAATGCATATACTCTAAAGGTACATGTAAAAGTTGTGTCATTTTATGCTTGTATGTAGATGACATTCTTATCCTAGGTTCATCACTGGAATTGATAAATACTACAAAGAACTATTTATCTAGCCAGTTTGATATGAAAGACCTAGGAGAAGCCAACTTAATTTTAGGAATGCAAGTGACCAAAGGCAAAGAGGGTTATACTCTATCTTTAGCACATTCAATTGAAAAAATGCTAAAAAGATTTGAGTTATTTGATAAGAAACCTGTCCTTACTCCTTATGACAGCAGTATTGTATTGAAAAAGAATGAAGGATCACCTTTGGAACAACATAAATACTCACAGATGATAGGCTCCCTTATGTATATAACAAACAGGACAAGACCTGATATTGCATTTGCTATTGGGAGACTAAGCAGATATACCAGTAACCCAAATCAGTCACATTGGACTGCCTTGGATAGGGTATTTAGATATCTCAAGGGCACCCTAGATTACAAACTTCATTTTACTAGGCACCCTGATATCATAGAAGGTTATTCAGATGCAAACTGGGTAACCGACTCACATGATATAAAATCCACTACTGGATATGTATTTACTCTAGGAGGAGCTGCGATCTCCTGGAGCTCTTGCAAGCAAACTATCATAGCTAGGAGTACAATGGACTCCGAAATGATAGCTTTAGATACAACTTGCACAGAAGCTGAATGGCTTAAAAATCTTATTATGCATATACCTGTTTCCTTTAATCCTGTTCCTGCAATTTCTATAAATTGTGATAATAAATCTGTTATTGAACTACTAAAGCATGATTCTGTGAATGCTAAGATGAACAGGCACCTGCAGCTGCGCTTCAAGTCAATCAAAAGCCTACTAGGCAAATATGTGGTTCTTGACTATATAAAGTCAGAAAAGAACCTTGCAGATCACTTGACGAAGGGTCTGTCTAGGACTTTGATCCTAGAATCATCGAGGGGGATGGGGTTAAGCCCATAAATTAGTCACCAGCAGTGGCAACCCAACCGAGTCTGACTGGAGATCCCAAGAAGCCGGTTCAATGGGTAGAAACAAGCTGAACTTAGGTGACTTTATGGAACACTGACTCGAGATTAAAAGTCTCATTAAAATAAAGCCCAAGTGGCTGTACATGTGTACAATGACTCCCCATCCCTATGGTGACAGTGTTCCTGTGTGATATGGTTAGGATGAGTTTTAACTCTTAATAGGTCCAAGCTGTAATGCTGGGTTGATTCATATCACCAACCATTAAGGACTTACCTATATGAGAGGTCGTGAAGGCCGCGACTATGGGACAGGGCGATCCCAGACAACTCTCATGAATGTGGAAAGTGCGCATGGCCATTTAAAAGCGCCACCCGATAGACCAAGGACCTCTAGCGTACTATGTGTACTATTTTCTAAATCTGGTTCAAGAAGTCTGATTCAAGGCGTAGTCCATCAAGCACTTCTTCAGATTAAGGCAATAGTTACTACGTGAGATTCAAGGCTGTAGTCCATCTCATCTATGCATAGTATTTTACTGCCCAGATGCTCTCTCTCTCTCTCTCTCTCTCTCGAATTACTTCACTCTTATCTCTGTTTCGGAAATTGTCCTTTTGGGGGGGGATTGTTGGTTTTGGTTTGTTTCTTGCAAAAGTTCAATTCCTCTCCCTTTCTTTAGTCCCACATCGGATGGGGCAAAGCCTTCCTATGTACATATATTACCTTCTTTCCTTTGCTCTATTAAGTTGTTGTGTGGGGAACCCTTTGGGCCACACGCGCGCGCCGCCGCCGCCGCCCGGCCCGGCTCGGCTCGGTTCGGTTCGGCGCGCGTAACGGGTGCGGGTACGCGCCCACATCTGCGGGCGCCGAATGCCGATCCGATTTCCTCTTCGGGTTCGGGCTGGGACCCTAAAATACTTTTTGCTTCTCTATTTATTCTTCATTTATTTCCTGTACGTTGGAATTTATTCTGGACGTTACGGTTTTTGAACCGCTATTGTTTATGTGTCCAGGTTCATTCGTAACGGCTGAATTAAATCGTAATTTAATTCAGACCGTTACACAAATGTTCTATATATTCGTCCTCGTTCTTTGTAAACAGACACAAAAAAAAAAAAATCTTACGGAACCTCTGTCGACATTCTGTTCACTTCTTCATCTTCATCTCCAAAGCTCTGGGCAGAGCTAAGTCGTGGTCGTTCTCTCCAAGTCGTGTGCGGCAACGAGATACCGGTAGTGCGGGGTTTTTACCACTAGGAGCTTCGGGTACGTCTGCACACAGATCCCGAATAAACTCTTAGGGCAGTGCTTCGTGCACGACTTCCCCAGAGGCCGGTAACATTGTTTAAATTTTATTTTTTATTCTGCAATTTTACAAAGAAAAATTTACAATAGTTCTAACACGTATACGATGCCTCCACAATAGTGTTGTCCATTAGGACAACATGAAGATGTGATTTCAAAGAAATAATTTTTCTAATAAATTTTAGTGTCTTTGCCTATATTTATAGCATATATTATTGTATGCAATGTGATGAATTTGTACGGTTATTTGGTTTGAATTAAATGAGGCTAAAGGGCTGTTTGGATCCCTAAAGTGGCTGTGAAGTAAGCCAATTTTTGGATTTGGATGTTGTTCCTACTACTTTCGATGTGATTCTTGCGTTAGAAAATTATCCGTTGATTCATCAGATGAAGAGCATAAATTATTACGGAAGTGTATTTGAATTTATTATTTGGTTTGATGGATCTTGTAGCGAATCAACTCAATACGATCCTTAATAACAAAGATGAATTCTTTGTCCCTCTTTCTGTTGATGGGAAAGCAGATGAGAAAAAGAGAAAACTTTCTCATTTGTGGTCGTATAGATTGTGGACCATAAGCCACATTTTATATTTTTATTTTAAAAGATGCAATTGTGTTACATACTCCTGGCCCGAAGGCCTACAAACTCGGCCCGAAGATCCGCACATGCACCACACTTGAACCGCACCTGCGTTGCACCCATCATCAACTCACCACTTAATTCTCTCAAAGAGAAATTAAATGGCGTCCAGGAGGCTTGAACTCACAACCTTCTGGATAATATGAATCTGTCTTAACCACTAGGCTAGACGTTATTTTCACCATAACCCATATATATATATATATATATATATATATATATATATATATATATATATATCCTTTTTATCGGGTTAGGAACTAAGTTCCCAAGGGGGGGTTCTGTCACGCCCCGATCTCCCGCAGGAATCGGACGTCCCCGCTAGGTGCAAATCATCGCGCCAGCGCTCCCCCAGGACGATCGTTTCTATCAGAAAGTGATGCCGCGCGAGCCTGGAATTGTGCCCGCGCAAGACAAATACCGAAACAGCCGTTGATAACTAATTCTCCAAGTCGATTAGCGAAAACATAGAATAACACAAGTATGAATACATAAACAAGCTTTCTTTATTGATAATGAATAAGGTTACAAGCGGCGCTAGGCCGAGATTACAAGTCGCTCAAGCTCTCTCTCTCTCTCTCTCAAAATTATAAAGGCATGCCAAGTGGCTTACAACTTGGGATGATACATAGGCGATGTTCCAATATTATGTCCTGTATATGTGCTCCAGCTCCGGACGCAACACTCCAAGGCTCCAGAGCGAACTCTACGCCTTGGCGCGCACGAGAAAATATTCCGCACCGAACGAGGTTCTCTCGCACCATGCAAGCAATCTGGTGGGTTATCAGTACGTGAATGCACGGGTGGGAAGGCTTCTCGCCCGCTCGACAAATCCAATACGTTATATTAATTTCGTGCACCAACTATTAAGTTATCTTTCTAGTCTTGCCTTAGGATCAATTTTATGGCATAAGATAAAAAGCCTAACTCGTGTGGCAGTGCGTCGTGCGATATACGGGAAACCCGGCAATACTTACCAACTTACCATTTGTCCTTTCCTGTCCAAGTATAAAACCAAGTTAATCCAAGCACGAATGTGTATATATAGAAATCCCAAGATCACATAACGAACACATGTATGCTACGGGTGTGTTTCTAAATCAGATGCACGATATACACAAATTACTATACTCATATTTCTTTGTGACTTAGGTTGTGCAATGCGTTATACTCAGGCCATACAGATTACTCAGATATCTTATACTTATTTACATAGGCATGTTATACTTGTATAGGCATGTTATACTCAGACTACTCAAATGTGTTTCAAAGCTTCAGATTTACTTGGTCCAATTAATAATCTGTACGCATAATGCGCCGTACATCCGTTACTTGCCACAAGTTCCTATGAGCCCATATGCGGGTTGCCGCCACGTATGAAATACAATAATGATACATACTTGGTCTTATGACCTGACGAGCTGCCATGGATAAGTTATAGTCTCGGCACGGAAATAGAATGCAACGCAGGTAGCGAGCCCCGCTATACGCCTTCCCGTCCGAAGTAAATGACTATCGGAATGTTCTTGACCAGTTCGGATCGGCCTCGGTGCGACCAGCGTACCGTCCGCATGAACCATAAGCTTGTGCACAGGTTGTCCATGACCATTGACGATCAACACTAAGCTTTTGAGCGACTCTTGACGGCGATGTCATCAACGTAACACTCGACCGTCTTGTGTATATGCTCATAAAATATGGTGCTAATCGCTCGCTGGTATATAGGACTCGCATTCTTCAGACCGAAGGATATGACCGTGTAGTAGTAAACACCTATCGAGGTTCAAAACATGATTCTCGTCTTTAGGAGATATCTTGATTTGATTATAGCCTGAGAATCCGTCCATGAAGGACATACACTTGAAGCCACATGTATTATCGATCATTATGTCTGTGATTGGAAGGGAAACTCTTTCTTAGGGCAGGCCATATTTAGATCACAAAAGTCAATGCAGATTTAGATCTTCCCGTTCTTCTTGACGACGGACACGATGTTGGCTACCCAATATGGATGTTGTTCTTCGTGGATGAAGCCACTAGCTATCAGTTTATTGATTTCAGCTTCGATGGCATTCATGATGTCCTGTCAAAATCGTCGTTGTTGTTGCTTGACCGGCTTAGCGTTCGACAATATGTTGAGTTTGTGGACCATAATTTAGGGGTCCAGTCCCGGCATGTCTTCGTAGCTCCAGGCAAAGACATCGATGTATTCCCTGACGAGATGTAGCAAAAATTTCTGATCCTCATCTGTAGTGTCCCGCTCTGCGTTGGCACTATGTACAAGAGATATCACTTTGCTGGCTTGAGCGGAAGCCTTCTCGGAGTATTTTTTGATCGAAACACAAGACGATTGATCTTGGTGAGTAGGTAGAACTTCATTCTCTAATTCTTGCACGCCTTAATAATGAATTTAAGTATTTGCAATGCTTGTTTGCTAAACAGATAACTTTTGCATGGGAATGATAGAACGAGAACCTGTATACTTAACTAGAGAACTGGTATGCTTGTCTAAAAAAAAGAGATAGAACTATTTTCATGCTAAGTCAAGAAAGAAATATTGCATGCTTAGTTATACGGTAACCGCTAATGAACGAACCTTGATATGCTATATAAAATAATAGAATATTGCATGTTAGGTCACACTGACACCGCTATCGAATGAACCCTTGCCATGCTAATAAGATAAGTAAAGAAAATTGCTTGAACAAGTCTCTATGTCATATGCTAAATAAGAGTAGAACTACCTGCTTAACTAGAAGAGATAATAGAACCGTGCTATGCTTGCTAAATTAAAGATCGTTCATATGTTTGCTTGTCATTGATTTAAAATATAGAACTGTATGAATAACTCATTTTTTGCAAAAGAGATTTATAAGAATGAGCAGAGACTAATAATGTGCCCTAATAGTGCGTCCTGAGGTACGGTCCTTGTGATCTAGTGGGGTGTGCTATTAGTTGTGTGTAAAGAAGATTTAACCTATCACTTGATTGATAAGAGAAGAGTTATAATTTGCTTGATCATTGCTTGCTTGCATTATAGATGTTTCATGTCATGCATTGGTCTCGGACAACTTGTACACAAGATTCATCTCTCGAACGGTTCCTGGTGTACTAGGGATTGGTCGATCCGAAAGAGATTTTATTGCACCCTGAGGTATACGGTACTTGTGATCTAGTGGAGTATTTTGTCTATTAGTGAAGAGCGGAACCATGATGTCACAACTGCTAGTATTCATGTGTGTTGGTGAAGAGCTGATCCTTGACTCACAGCTGCTGACATACGTGCGTGCTAGTGCAGGGCTGAACCTTGAGTCACCGCTGCTAATCATGGGATAACCCATGGACCATCATGAAGTTAGGACACATGCTAGGTTAGCCTTCTTTCATACCTAACTATTTGATGCAGTGACGGACATCGAATAGAACCTTTAGATATATGCAAATTGTTGCTAACTTATATGTCTATTACAGGAATAACCATTCGACGAAGGGTAAGAATCACTGAATAAGTGATGTAGGGATTTATGATATGCTTGAATTGTGTACAGCCCTTAGACTTGCAATTTTTACTTGATTAAGCCGCTGCACCTTTGTATAGAATGAATCAGTCCACTAGAGTTAACTTATGTTCCAAAAAAAAAGTATATACGGTGCATGATACATGCTGCATATTGCATAATAGAACACTGTTCCTACTATATGCTTGAATGTGTTGAATATGCAAACTATTTCTAAAGCTATATTTTCGAAAGAAGTAATCTGACTCAAATCATGTGCTGCATCAAATGAACCTAGGTAAAAGTAGCAAGATCACTAGCAATTTAATATTTTGCCACATGATTACTTAGTGTTGGTTTCATAGAGTATTGCTTTGGTTCGTGAATTTTATACTCACCAGTACTTTTTCCAAAGTGCTAACCCCGTATTTTTGTCTAAAAGCTGCTGTGTAAAATCACGAGCTTGGACTAGGACTTTTCTTTCTATCTGCAGACTGCCTAGAGACCTCATTGAATAATCGAAAAGCAAGCAGCACAAAATGCCTATGCCATAGCAGGATCTCATATAGTGGATTAAATACTAATATAAAAAAATAAAGAAGAGAGTGCTATAGAAAGTGACTGCCATGACTAGATAGCTTTGTAGTTTAAATATAGTAAGTTACTCGGTAGCACAAGACCTGAGCAATAATTTGCTTGTTCGCAGATGCTGGATCATCTGAAGAAGCGATATCATAGCCTCATCCCTAGGACCCAAAAATCTGGAGTCGATGCCTTGAGCCATATCGAGATATTTTGAGCTACTTTTGTATAAAGGAATATAATATATGGAACAATGTCATTGTAATCGAGAGAAAAAGAGCTTGAGAGAATTATAATCTCGACCAAACGCCGCTTGTAAAATATCTTAAATATCAATAAAGAGTTTGTTTTCGTATGCCATTGTGTTCTTTACTTTTCTGCAATATTGTGTCGCTGCTTCCATCTTGAATAGCTTACTTGCCCTTATTCAAAGCTTTGACCTTTTACAAGCGCAACTTAGGCTTGCACGGCATCACGTCCATGCAAGGACGACCGGTTCTGCAAGGCGCCATACGAGGACGATCGGCCCCTTGCAAAAATCAGGGCGTGACATCATTAATCAGACTCTTGCTGATAAATATATGTTTAGGGGAGGATTCATCGCCCATATTGACTTGTATGACTTCGTCCTCAGTAGGAGGTTCTCGTTGTTCGAACCGTATCTCCTATTGTGTGTCTAGGCGTTGGGCCTACGATTCTACTTCAAAGAGTTCAGGTGGATCCTCGTTGTCTTTCTCAGGGTAAGCTGATGTAAACCCCCTGATTTTTCAAAAATTTTAAAATTAATTTTTCATAATTTTTCAGGTGTTTTTTAACTAATTAAAACTAAGGTATTTATAAATTAAATAATTTTTAAATGTGTTAATTAATATTCAAATATTATGAAAATAATATTTTTGGGTGTAAAATGGAAAATTAGACATAGGATAATTTTTCGGGAATTTATTGGACCCCAAAAATATTTTTAAAGACCTAAAAACTAAGTTTTAAATAAACCAAATTAAATCCTAAAATAAACCCGGTTTATTTTAAAATAAACCAAACCAACCCGGGACCGGACCCCGTCTAGTTGAACCGGGCCCAACTCTAGCGGTTCGGGTCGGATCGAAACCCGACCCGAAATACGAAACCGACCCGCACCCTTTGCCTATCGGATCGGGTCGGATCCCATCCTCCACCCGACCTGACCCGGATCCACTAACCCGAAAACCCTTCTCCTTCCTAGCGTATCCCGACCGCCGCGTAACCGTCGCATAACCGCCGCGCCTCCCCCGCTCCTCACGGCCGTTCTCCGCTGCTTCGCCTCCGTAACCGCCGCCGCTCCGCCTCCCCTGCTAGCAACGGCCGCCGCTCCCTCTCCCACTCGTCTCTATAAAACCCGCCTCTGCCACCAGAACCCCTAGCCACCGTCGTCTCCGGCGAAGGCCGCCCTCAGCCGTCGTCCCGTCGAGCCCCTCAACCGCCACCTTCCTCCTCCAGATCCGCCCAGAAGCCCCAAGCGCCTCCACTGCCACTACCTTCACCTCGCCACCGCCACCGCCTTCCCTCTCTCCACTGCCTCCTCCACGACGACCTCAGTCGTATCCCTGCCGAGCCTCCGCCACCCTCGACCTCGCTGCAGCAGCTCCAGCACCACGTCTCCCCTCTGCCCAACGCCGCGTCCAGCTCTGGGGCAAGCCGACGAGCTCCGCTCTGCCTCCGCCAGCACGCCGCCCCTCCTCCGGCGAAGCCCCGGCGAAGTCTCCGACGATCAAAACCCTAACCCTAGAATAACACAGTACCGTGTCACGTTGTGTCGCGTCGCCTCGCGGACAAGAAAAACCCAGTTCTGCGTAGCCCTGTTCAGGTAGCCTTTTCTCTCTCCTCGCTGCCCCATTTTTTATTTCGTCTGTTGTGACGCGAATCTTGCGTGACCCTCTCGATGTCCGTGCAACCCGCTCGGTGTGTCGCGTCCTGTGGCGATCGAGAACCGCGATCCAAAAACAGGAAAATTAACACCCTATTTTCTTCCGGAACTGAGTGCGCCCCGCCAAACGGGACAACTTGGTCACGTGCGGTCTTCATCGAAAGGTGCACGCCATTGATACGGACGTGTAGGATTTCACAGAAGTTGATTTGGATGTGCGTGCACATCGAAATCAATGCGTATCCGCCGACAACGTCCCGTATCGGCCTGTTCTGGATTACGTTGTACCTTTGTGTACACACGTCAGATCAAAACAAAACTTGCGCCATCGGACTCGTAGCAATATGTTGGTACTGTGACCAAAGTTTGGTCCGATTCTGAGAACGTTGCCAAAATCACGTATCGTGGGCCCCGCGGCTCTACTTGACGGGCGATTTTGTGATCGGCTCATCGAAATACAATTCTAGAAGTTCCGTTGGGTTCGTATCATCATTCAGGAAGTGTTGACACTAAGTTTGAAGAATTTGGAGACCATTGTTCCTGACACATTTTTCGGTGCGAAGCGGCCCACATATGGATCCCGCTTTGACCAGAAACTGTCATTTTTGTCCCTGTGTCCAAATTGGACTCAAGGACAGGCGTTTCTAGCTATTTGATATTTTCTGAACCTGTTGGTGATGTTTATTTCAGTAATCGGAGGACTACCTACAAATCCTGCTGCTGCCAGAGCTACAGTCGGAGCCAGAACCCCAGGCAAGTGTACCTTGCCAACCTTGCAGTTCTTGATACATATTTTCTTGACTTATTCCTATATTGAATATGCTTAACCTAGGACCATATGACTTTACTTAGCGTCCGATTAATATTCGGGTGCCAACACCGTACGCGGAGTTGTGTAACGTCACCTAGAGATGGATATCGACACCCTATATATTCTCGTGCTTGCATTATCAAGTACGTCATAACCCAGGACACCTGATACTATTCATGAGAAAAAAATTTCCTGAGATATTCATGGTAATTCTGTATAGGATACAGGTTTATGACATAGTCTTTATACCGGCTTAACTATCATTATGACTTATTGCATCAGTTAGAGGTCATAATCCTGCGTGACATGGACGTGAGACGTCATAGACATGAGACGTGTGATTACATTGGATGGAGAGAGTATTACCATATCAAAGGCTAATTTTATATATATACTGATATCTGTAGGTGATTTGGCACATATACTGGAATCGTACCTACTTTGGTTATACTGGAATCGTAATACTAATGCTGCTATGGGTTTCCCCGATACAGAGCCTATAATAGTTTCAGCCTGAGTATGATTACTACTCTCATATTGCATATCACTTAGCTGGTTATATATTTATCCTATTATTTCATTTATTGATGCACTGCATTTATTTTGGCATGAGTTAGTTTGTACCTTGCTATGTCCCCTGAGGACATGGATCCGGATTATGTCCCCAGGATTAGCAGACGAGATCGATCTCGAGGTATACGGGACAGAAGCATTAGCAGGAGCAGGAACAGGAGCAGGCACTAGAGCAGTACCAGATCCAGTAGACGAGTGATCCCCGAGGATATCTTCTGAGTATATGCTTTATCCATACTCAGTATTTGCAGTTATTATCTTTATTTCTGTATCTTGACTATTGTATCAGACTTGTTATCGGGTTGTTCCCCGATTTATTTACTTGTGACTTGATGATGTTTAAATTTTCTTTTGTTGATATTGATATATTCATTTTGTGGATGAGATTAGTAGACCTTATTGTTGTATTACAGCTTAAGTACGTCCCGATGGATCCATTAAATTGGGTTTGTCTATCGGTGTATGCTGCTGGCTATTGCCACATGTCTAGTCCATCGATATTTTGGGACTGGGGCGTGACAGCTGACACCATGTTAGCAGACAATATTTTTTTTAAAATTTTCCCAATACTGATATTGGAGTCCCAGGAGGAAGATTCTAAAGAGTGAGAGTGTAACTCATCTTCTTCATCTGAGCCTTTGGAGTTTTTTGGGAGGGAGGCATGATGTACCCTAAGCCATGTCTGGTACTTTGGCGGATACGTCATATCTCTCCACTCGGAGGGATATGGTTGTCGTATTCCGATCTCGCGGAGTGTGTTTCGATTGCCTAGCGAGTCCAGACAAGCTCTCAGTTCTCGTACCTCTCGGGTAATTTCTTCGGCTTCATATCATACAAAAGGAGCAAACAACCCTGGTAGAGCATGATGGCCGCCAACGGAAGGCGCAATTTTATTCGAATCTCCATTGGTCCCAGGGTCCTTGTTTGCTTGTCCTGAGGCTCTTGGTTGTTGAGTGGCTACACTTGCCTTGATGTCTAGAACTACTTGGGTCAAGGCTTGCAATGACTCGCTCATGGTTTGCATCATGGCCTCGAGGGTTTCGAGGTACTGCCGATTACTGGGGCCTTCGTGCTCGTCCCCTACAATATATGATGTTCTCATATAAGGTAAGATAGATGAAACAGTAGACGTAACACTTTTTGACTCGAACTCTTGCAACGAATAGTTGTTACAAAAAATTGGTAGTGTTGTGTCCCGTTCGGACCCTGATAGAACACTACCCTAAGTGTAGGAAGCTGCATCTTCTTTATGAGGGTGGCTACTCCCAGGGATCTCAGCACTCGTTCCTTGGGAATCACAATCGTCTCAGAATGTGGGATTATCGTGGAGTTTTGTAGGATTACGAACCCCAGCTTCTGCAGCCATCTGGGGTCCCGAGAAAGAGCTACCTCCAGTGGCTGACCGCTTCTTCTTTGAGCGGGTGCCCAAAAAAATACCTTCTGCTTGTCCTTCTTGGACCTGCCTCCTTTATACGTTTGTCGAGAGTGACGGACTAGAGGTGCTGAAATTTCTACCTTCCTTCGCGAAGGGGGCCTTCGAAGCTGAATAGCATAAGACGAAGGTAGGCTCCTCCTCCTTTGGTGCTTGCACATGCTCTCCGGGCTGTTGCCGGCTGGGTGCCCTTTGTTGAAGTTGCTGGAATGCCGACTGCTTGTTTGCAGGTACCACTACTTGATTATAATATTAATTGATGATAATGCTGGCATAGTTATACCCCGAATGGGCTATTTCATAAGCCGAGGTTGCTTCCCACACTTTGTTCTTGTGATTGATCATGTTGTGCAAGTCATGTGAGGGCTGATTTACCTTTACACCCTTTTTATGAGCACATGGGTGTATAAGTGTTATTTTTTCTTTCTGATCTGGATTTCGTGGAAGAACTTTTCCCAAGTCGTCAACGAAAGACTTTTGAGGTCGACCCAGTCCACTAGCCGCTGCAGGCTGGAAACATGGGTTGGTCTTGTATAGATTTCTGTCTGAGACACACATAATAGTCTGCGATGCCTGTTGACGGTCAGCCAGATGAGCAGTTGCTTGAGCTTGGGGAGATTGCACTGCTCTAGACTTCTTCTGCTCAGAGTCCAAGTCACAGTCCAAATAACCTATGTATTACAAATTTTACCATATCAAAATATAATTTATTTTAATTTATTTAATTCTGGAATAATTACTCTAAAATCTTATTTTAATCTTATTATTCTAATTTTTATGTCAAAACCTAATTTTGCCCAAAAGAAACTAAATTTATATCGACTCGGGACTCATGGCACGCAAATCGAGGCAATTTGTTGACTGAAAAGTCAACCGACATAAACTCGACTTTCATGCATGATTCCCTGTAGATTTCATCATCAAAAATATGCTGGAATTTATGGCTCGTCCGAATTCAAATTCGTTGGAATTATGGCACATACAAATTTCGTATCGTGCACCGATGGTTAAATTCTAACTTAGAAGTTCTACAGAATTAACAGTATATAAATACTTTGAATTAAATTCTGAGAAAAACATATGTCAATTATCTCGACATTACCTTTCCGAAACTTTAAACGGTTCATGATTCTGATCCCTGGTTCTTTCAGAATCGTGAAAATATTGAAACACGTCTATTTTCGGACATGCTGTGCTCTATGAATTTTCTAGAATTTAATACTAATAATTTCATAAAAAAATTATATAATCAGAAATCTAACCTCAATATCTTTCTAACGCAAGAAACTAGGTCTCGTTTGGAGTCCGGAGCTATGCGCAATGGCTTGTGGAAGATGAAGGAACCCTAGATGACAATTCTCCAAAATCTCTCTCTCTAAAATAATGGGATAATTAGGGTTATAATATATATATATATATACATATATATATATATATATATATATATATATATATATATATATATATATAGGGATATATATATATATATATATATATATATATATATATATATATATATATATATATATATATAGGGATGTACCTGCGGCTGAATAGATATTTATAGGCTGACACGTGTCAGAATCTGATTGGATGGTTTTTGTTATATTATTTGTTTTTGATTTGCCTTTATCAAAACATTATTTAAGTCATTTTAAATCTAATAACTCAAAATAAATATTAAATATAATCATAAAAATCTGGAAAAATTACAAAAAAATATATATTGAACCTAAAAACCTTAGAAAAATATTTTGGATAATTTTATATTCATAGGTTTTCTACTATAATTAGGAGAAGCTCTAAACATTAATTTTACCCATATAACTAAAAATAAATACTAAAATTATTCCAAAAATTTTGAAATAATTCCAGAAAATATATAATAATATTATAAATCCTAGAAAATAACGTGGTTCCATTCTACATTCCTGGGATTGCACAATAAATTCTATAAGTCCTAAAAATTAGTTATTAGCCTAATTACTCCCAATAAATACTAAAATACTCAGAAAATTTCCAAAAAAATTCTAGAAAATATATTTGACTATTTAGAACCTAAAATAAAATTTTAGAATATTTTTAATTAAGTTTGATCCTAAAATAAATTCCTAAAATTCCTAGGAAATTAGGGTTACTAGTTTTTAATTAGCTAAAAATTATGGAAAAAATCCACTAGCCCCAAATTAACCTAAAAACAACATTTAAGCATGAATTTCAGGATACGGAGGTTACAAGTCTACCCACCTTAAAAAAATTTGTCCTCAAAATTTAAAATTCTCAATTGTTTTATTTATTACCATCAAAATTAAATTCATCAAATGATATAACCATGAACTAATCCACATTGTTATTTCACAATATTTCTCAAAATTCTATAAATGTATCATATTCCTAAAAATCCTCGAAATTAAAATCTAATTCCATTCTTATCACAATCTTCTCCAAAATATTAAGTTAATAACTAAATACTCAAAAAAAATTAATACTCAATCCTCTAATTTAAATCCAATTAATGCATATTATAAAATTGAATCTCATCCCAAAAATTGAATTCAACACTAATCCATTAATGATCTTACTCCTCTAATTTAAATCCAATCAATACATATTATAAAATTGAATCTTATCCCAAAATTTGAATTCAACACTAATCCATTTGTGTTCTTATTCCTCTATTTTTTTTCACAATACTCAACGATGTAATACTTATGAAACTTCCAACACAATAATCAAAATATAAGTTCATAACTTGCAGTCCAATAAATATATTGATAGCCTTCTTAAATTCCTCAAAATTTAATGATAAATTCAATCATTCATAATCTTCATAAAAATCAATGATTTAACAAAATCGTCAATTCTGCCATATTAAATTCCCAACTCTTTATTTAATTTAATATTTATCCTTGAAATTTAAGACACATTGTCTCTCTTTTTCAAGTCATAATCTCTTCGTTAATCTTTACTATAGTCAAATCCTCAATAATCAAAGTCAAAGAGAATTCTACCTACAATCATACAACATGCAATGTAAGAAAAACATGTATGGTTATGGTCACTTTTGTCATGATATTGCAGTCTCTGTCAGGGTGTACTATTAACTATATTCTAACAAAAAAAATCATGAATACAAACTATGGTACTAAGGAATCAATCAAGGCAACAGATGTGATATCATCAAGGGAGGACAGTAAATTCTAAGGAAGCAACATTCATAAGGAAAATAAGGACAACAAGATAATATATTAGAAATATTCCTAGTTGTGATTGAGTATCCACTCTCATCCTAGTATGCTATATCCTAGATCCTATTGCAGGCACGCAGTAGTACAACTAAGTTGTCGCACTACCACGATATCGCTCTAATTGTGACGTCTGACCTGCAAGGACCACCACTAAAAACGTGTCACAACCCGCACCCGGTATAGGGGCATGAGTGCGTGGGTACGTCCAGCCTACGCCGCAGCATCGGCGGTAGAACGCTGTCTAGGTCACAATGCTATCTAATCATTCTCACACGAGCATCCAACTCCATAAGAAGTCACAGATAGCACCATATCATATAAATAATACTCAATCACATAGCTAAAGCACGATAAGATATCAAAGAAATAAATAAACCAAATTGCAACACAAGTCTAAATAGAATAATCTAACTCAACAATAATATCCAAGTCTCAACAAAGTATGCCGGAGACAAATCCGGTACCATAAACTGCTAATAAAAACTAACTAAATAACTATTGATCCCGGTTAGACCTTCCGGAATCACAACTGTGCTACCAAGTCCAAGTTTGCAGCTAATCTCCCTGTGGTCCATAATATGTCGGACACCAGTCCTCTAAGGCGCAGTCTGGAAAAATATTTTCAGTCAGGATGGAGCAAAGTATATTTCTAACAGCAGTTCTACATCAATGATATAAACTATGTAGCAGTAAATAGATGGAAATATACAAGATGCATATATATGTACAAGAGATACACAATAAAGGAAATACTATAAATAAATACGGGAATGAACAATATGTCAATGAAGAAGAATACTATGCCTAAGTGTGTGAGTACTAGCTTTAACATGTGATTGGCTTGGGAACTTGTACACGAGTACGGACCTGGCTAGTCTTATGTGCGGTGTATGACCAATACTAACATGAGAACAAGAATTGTACATGAAGGGTATGATCACAAATCTACACTAAAATACTCCCCACCCCCGACTGGTATAGTAGATCCAACCATGGTATGCTATGGCACGGGATTCTCTAAGAAGGTAGCAAGTTTCCTCGAGAATCAGTGTCTGTACATGCACAATATAACCAATGAAACAAGACTTGTACACGATACACCATATACAAAGAATAACATCTCATGACGAGATCCGGATATACCAATCCATGTAACCATCGTGTCAAGAAATATGGATATTTACACTAAATACAATGAATATAGAGGATATCATAAATAAAAAACTATCAAAGAATGTACTCGCATGTGGTCCTTTGCTGGTATGAATCAGAGTCCAAGTCACAGTCCAAATAACCTATGTATTACAAATTTTACCATGTCAAAATATAATTTATTTTAATTTATTTAATTCTGGAATAATTACTCTAAAATCTTATTTTAATCTTATTATTCTGATTTTTATGTCAAAACCTAATTTTGCCCAAAAGAAACTAAATTTATATCGACTCGGGACTCATGGCACGCAAATCGAGGCAATTTATTGACTGAAAAGTCAACCGACACAGACTCAACTTTCATGCATGATTCCCTGTAGATTTTATCATAAAAAATATGCTGGAATTTATGGCTCGTCCGAATTCAAATTCGTTTGGGAATTATGGCACATACAAATTTTGTATCGTGCACCGATGGTTAAATTCTAACCTAGAAGTTCTACAAAATTAACAGCATATAAATACTTCAAATTAAATTCTAGGAAAAGCATATGTCAATGATCTCAACATTAGCTTTCCGAAACTTTAAACGGTTCATGATTCTGATCCCTGGTTCTCCCGAAATCGTGAAAATATTAAAATACGTCTATTTTTGGACATGTTGTGCTCTACGAATTTTCTAGAATTTAATACTAATAATTTCATAAAACAAATTATATAATCAGAAAGCTAACATCAATATCTTTCTAACACAAGAAATTAGGCCTCGTTTGGAGTCCGAAACTATGCACAATGGCTTGTGGAAGATGAAGGAACCCTAGATGGCAATTCTCCAAAATCTCTCTCTCTAAAATAATGGGATAATTAGGGTTATAATAATATATATATATATATATATATAGGGATGTACCTGCGGCTGAACATGGATGTACCTGCAGCTAAATAGATATTTATAGGCTGACACGTGTCAGAATCTGATTGGATGGTTTTTGTTATATTATTTGTTTTTGACTTGCCTTTATCAAAATATTATTTAAGTCATTTTAAATCTAAAACTCAAAATAAATATTAAAAATAATCATAAAAATCTGGAAAAATTAGAAAAAATATATTTTGAACCTAAAAACCTTAGAAAAATATTTAGGATAATTTTATATTCATAGGTTTTCTACTATAATTAGGAGAAGCTCTAAACATTAGTTTTACCCATATAACTAAAAATAAATAATAAAATTATTCCAAAAATTCTGAAATAATTTCAGAAAATATATAATTATATTATAAACCCTAAAAAATAACATGGGTCCATTCTATATTACTGGAATTGCACAATAAATTCTACAAGTCCTAAAAATTAGTTATTAGCCTAATTACTCCCAATAAATACTATAAAACTCAGAAAATTATCAAAAAATTTCTAAAAAATATATTTGACTATTTAGAACCTAAAATAAAATTTTGGGATATTTTTAATTAAGTTTGATCCTAAAATAAATTCTTAAAAGTCCTAGGAAATTAGGGTTACTAGTTTTTAATTAGCTAAAAATTATGGAAAAAATCCACTAGCCCCAAATTAACCTAAAAATAACATTTAAGCCTGAATTTTAGGATACGGAGGTTACATCTCAGCACCCAAATTTTTGGCATCGTAGTATTTTTTTTTGTGCCAAAGTTTGGGTGATGAGCACTTTTCCCGACTGCCGTATGAGCAGGATCAGCCTAGGTGGATGCATGTTGTGCATCTGCGACAACAAGGAGAGAAGGGGGGAGCACATGCTCTGCAGTTAGGTAAGGCACAACGGCCTTCACTACCCATGTCCTGCGGTTTTTCTTAGGCTTTTCTTGCCTTGGAGAAGGACTCACGCTGTCCCCGGAGAGCATGTTCTTGAATGCTTGCTGGTCGAAGCGTACCACCACCATCCTTTGGGTTGAACCCAACTTGGCCATATCAGACTGCGTAACAACCTTCTCATCAGAGAAGAAGGATGTTCCCAGCAGAGTCTCCACCATATTTGCTATTAAAATTAGAATTTCTTTAATAATAAACTAAAAAAAGTACAAAGAGGTTCTAGACAGACAATCTAAGTATAATTTTTGATTCTGGGGGTGACGATGGAGATTGAGTGATGCATTGACTATTTTTACTTCATTGATGGTCCGATGGAGGAACAAGAAAGCTCTTCTCTGTTCTCTCTTTTGTTCTTGTTGCTCTCCTGGGGGTGGTTTGCTCTCTCTGAAGCAGAAAAAAGCCAGCATTTAGAATATTCAAGTTGCTCCTATTTATAACCATCGTGCTGATGGGCCATAGGTGCCACATATGCCTCTATTTGGTGGCTGCATAAGGCTCCTTCAACAGAATACGGTTGTAACTGTAGCCGCATGTCATGGGCAGATTGTAACGTGGTCTTGGTTGATATATGCTGTTGAAGAAATCTCGGGGTTATTTTTAACCCGTTGAGTGGGTGACTTGGTCAGCTAGACACGTAATAAGCATTGATCGTGCAAGAAATCTTCTTCAGTTGTAACAGAAAAAATTATGTGAACCGAGAACTACATAACGTCATGGCCGCATAGCGTCGTGGCCGCATACAGGCTCTAGTTTGGCCTTGGTCGGATGGACACTCTGGCCGTACGATATTGTGGTCGCATACGTGCTCTCGTCTGGCATTGGTCGGATGGACACTCTGGTCGCATGATGGCGAGGTCGCATGGGTCTTATAGCCGCATATGTTCTCTCCTTTGGCCTTGGCCAGATGGACACTCTGACCGCATGATGATGAGTCTGCATGGGTCTTGTAGCCGCATACGTGCTCTCGTTTGGCCTTGGTCGGATGAACACTCTAGCCGCATGTTAATGAGGCCACATGGGTCTTGTTGCCGCATACATGCTCTCGTTTGGGCTTGGTCAGATGGACACTCTGGCTGCATGTTGACGAGGCTGCATGGGGCAGTAGCCACATAGGTGAGGACACATGGCATGACACGTCTATCGAGGCTATTAATGCAAGTTGTGACTTTCTGTCTTTTTGTATGATGCCCCTTTCATGAATCTCGAGGCGCTCAGAACTTTATGTCATTCATCAGAGACCGTGTCGAGGGCTTTGTATGCAGCTTCTTACTCTGAGGCTTTCCTGGCCGCATGAAGGCTATTTATGCTCTTATGCGGCTCCAAGGGATATAAGCTTTATACGACTCCAAGGGGCATGAGTTCTATGTGGCTCCAAGGGGCATGAGTTGTATGCGGCCTGCAGAATTTATATTCTTTTACAATTGGTTATATGAGCATAAGGTATCAGTGTATAAGCCTAGAAGTAACTCAAAGCGTAGTACATTTGTAATCATGGATCTAAGGTTTGTTTTAGAGTATAGTTAATGATTGGTACCTTGGTATTAGAACTATTAGAACTAAGATAGTTATGAGAGGGAGTAGCATACCCATTTGTGATTCTAGGTAATCATCATACATATTTTAAATGGATATATGATCATATAGTTGAGTGATCCAAGTAGCAATTGAATATCATAAAATTATTTTGGGAATTAATAGAGCCTCACTATTCTATTGGTGCTTGATACTTGGTTGTGTAGAGATGTGTATCCATGAGATGTATTAGAGAGTTAACCATGGTAGAGGGATACCCATAAGTGTATAGGTAAGTATGATAGTATTTGAATGTATTGTGCTAGGTAGTAGGAATTGAGAAGAGATAAGAGAAGGGTCAAGTCCAAGGGTCGGTACGAGAACTCGGTATGTTACCATTCTGGCAAGAAGGGCCACATCAAGCGGAACTGTTTAGCTTGGAAGAGAGAGAAAATGGAGACAAGGGGAAGCAAAGTGATAACACTACAGTGGCGGCCTTGGCACATGGAGGCAACGTGATCATTGTAGGTTATGAGGTAGTTATGAACCTCGCCTGTGATAACAACTCTTGTCTGGTTGACTCAGGTGCTTCAGCACACGTATCTCAAAATAGGGTACTATTTTCTACTTACACAACAGACGACTGTGTAGTATTAAAGATGGGCAACGAAGATGTGTCAAAAGTTTTTGCTATTGGAGATGTACATTTGAGTACGAAGACGGGTGCAGTTCTTGTTCTTAAATATGTCTGTCATGTCCCTAATATTCGTTTCAACCTGGTGTCGGTTGGAAGGTTGGATGACGAGGGTTTCTTTAATCTCTTTTACAATGATTAATGGAAGCTTTCCAGAGGTTCAATGGTAATTTTTAGAGGAAGAAAGAATTTCAAACTCTATTATATGGAAGGAAGCGCACATGGGGTACATGAGGTGAATGCGGCTATTGATGCATCTACCGAGTTATGGCACAGGTGGCTCAGCCATATCAGCGAGAAAGAAAAGAGCTACTTGGTGAACATGAAGGTAATTCTAGGACTAAATTCTACAAAGTTGGAGAGATGTACGCACTATTTGGTGAGGAAGCAAAATAGGGTATCTTTCCAAATTTACCCAATTTTGAGGAAGCCAGCATTGCTCGAGTTGATTCACTCGGATGTCTGCTATCCTATGAAGGTAAAATTTATTGATGATTGTTCCAGAAAGATTTGGGTATATGTCTTTGTTCGCCATTAAAATTGGGATTGCTTTAATAACAAACTAAAGAAAGTACAAGGAGGTCATAGACAGACAATCTAAGTATAATTTTTGATTCTGGCGGGTGACGATGGAGATTGAGTATTGTAGTACTCTTTTACTCTATTGACGGTCCGATGCGGGAGCGAGAAAGCACTTCTCTATTTTCTCTATTGTGCATGTTGCTTGCTTGGGGGTGGTCTGGTCTCTTTTAACTAGGAAAAGCCAGCCTTTAGAATATTCAATTTTCTTATATTTATAGCCATCGGGCTGATGGGCTATAGGTGCCGCATATGCCACTATTTAGTGGTTGCATAAGACTCCTTCAACAGAATACGGTTGCAACTATCGTCGCATGCCATAGGATGATTGCTATGTGGTCTTGGTTGAGATATATTGTTGAAGAGATCTCGGGGTTATTTTAAACCCGTTGTATGCGTGAGTTGGTCAGTTGGATACGTAGTCCGCACTGATCGTGCTATAAATCTTTCTCTTGTAACAGAAAAGATTCTATAAGTCGAGAGTCGCATAACGTTATGTCCGCATAGTGTCGTGGCCGTATAGCGTCATGGCCGCATACGGGCTCTTAGTTTGGCCTTGGTCGGATGGACACTCTGGACGCACAGTATTGTGGCCGCATACGTACTTTTATCTGGCCTTGATTGGATGGACACTCTGGCCGCATGATGACGAGGTTGCATGGGTCTTGTAGCCGCATTCGTGCTCTCGTTTGGCCTTGGTCGGATGGACACTATAGTCACATGTTGACAAGGTCGCATAGGTCTTGTAGCTACATACGTGCTCTCATTTGGCCATGCTCGGATGGACACTCTGGCCGCATATTGACAAGGCCGCATGGGTCTTGTAGCCGTATACGTGCTCTCGTTTGGCCTTGGTCGAATGGACACTCTGGACGCATAGGTGAGGACACATGGCCTGACACGTCTGTCGAGGCTATTAATGCATGATGTGACTTTCTATTTTTTGTATGTCATCCCTTTCACGAATCTCGAGGAGCTCAGAACTTTATGTCAGTCATCGAATGCTGTGGTGAGGGCTTTGTATGTGGCCTCTTACTTTGAGGCTGTCCAGGATTCATGAAGGTTGTTTATACTCTTATGTGGCTCCAAGGGGCATGAGTTGTTTGCGGCTCCAAGGGGCGTGAGCTGTATGCTGCTTGCAGAATTTTTATGCGTCTACAAGACTCCCTTCAAAGTTTTCAAAATGACAAGTTTTGGCCGCATAGGAAGGGCATGTCGCATAGTATTGTTATCGCATAGAGGGCTTACATGCTGTCCGATCATTTAATGATAATTTGATAGGATTTCTTCGGGATTCAAGGTTTATCTATCTCTTGATGCAGGACTCGAGAAATTGATTTTTGAGGAGCATAAAGAGGATCACGTGGATCGAGGTATCAGGTTCATCTCATTAACCGCTTCGTTCATTGCCTCGATCCTTTCACACGATTTTGGAGCCTATAAATAGGAAGTCAGGGGAGAGAGAGAACTTTTATCTCTTTGCTTTCTTCCTCATTTTCCTGCGAAGGATGCTGCAAGGCTGCGGCCCTTCTCGTCGAGGAGTTTGTCAGTGGCGGTCTTGATCCTTGGTCCCCTGATTTTGATGCTTTACTCGGAGGTAGGGGAGCACCGCATTTTTCGTATTGGGCTTCCATGGATACAGAGACACCCATGCAAAGTCTTGCTGCATGGACGAGAAATCATCTAGAATACACGTAAACTTTTTACACAGCCTTGCCGCATGGATAAGAGATCATCACGAACATGTGCATGCTTTCTTCTTTAGTCTATCGTATAGATGGGAAACCATCATGCGATAACTAAGATCATGCTGCATGGAAGAAGGCTCGACCTGGACATGCGACATTCATGACTTTGTCGCTTGGATGGAGGTTCGATCCGGATATACGACCACTATGGCTCTTTCGAATGGATGGAGCTTGACCCAACATGCCACCATCGTGGCTTTGCCGCATGGAAGATACCTCATGTGCTGACTAAGCTCTGTCGCATAGACGTTGACTTTGTCTTTGTATACTGATGTCATATATTTTCCTTATGTAGGCTTTGTTCTCCCTCGTCCGACTCATGATGGAGCATGAAAGGATATTATAACACCTGTTGTTCGAGGTAAAGACCAACTTTATATGGTGGTTCGCCAAGAGCTGATCCAGGAGACGAGGACAGTTTGTCATGAACTAATCAAGGAGACGAGAATGAACATCCAGTATTCTGTGCTAAGCTATCCTTGTTCATGCAGCATGCCAGCTGCGTTTCTCCCCATTATGCAGTTTTTTACTGGCCGGGAGACTACGGGGTTGATGACAGGATTTAGATTAATTACATTTATGTCATCGGTCTTCCCACATGATTATAGAGTACTTGCTCCTGCTCCTCCATTGTTATCCGTCGGTATGGATTATTTTTCATATACTGAGGTTTATACTGTGGAGGGATGATCCAAAAAGCATTGAGTTCTGCTGTAGGCTCGACTTGTGTCAGTAGCAACGACAGTACTGAGGGGCGCTTCTAATAAAAAATGATCCTATCAGCGAGACTTCATGGAAACCCTTAAAACATATTTCTATCATATGTACTCGTATCACGATCCGCACCCGAAAAATCGAGCATGAGTCGTGGGTACGTCCAGCCTATGCCGCAGAATCAACGGCAGAACGCTGTAAAGGTCCATTCTAGGTCAACACTCTATCTATATAACTCACAAAAATCTGTCAATATCCTCTCCAAAAGGAGGGCAACCACGCAATATATATATATGAATAATCCTCTCCAAAAGGAGGGCAACCACGCAATATATATATGAATACTCAATCACAATAATCTAGGGGAAGAGTAAAAGCACGATATGATAGCAAAAGGAAACCAGAACCAAAGAGAGTAAGACAATATCCAAAATACAGTCCATGTCTATAATAGTCTACAATATCTCACAGGCAACAAAATAATAAGTACAATCATCCAAATAACAACTGGAAACAACCCAGGAAACCCACCTAGCTAACTAGGGCGCTAACGGCGTCTCCTCGGCGCACTCCTCCTCGATCTCGGGGTCACAACCCTCGTCGACACCCGGCCCGTAGAAAGTCGGGCAGAAATTTTTAGGATCCTCTGGAAAAAATATGTCCAGTCAGGACTGGAGCGAAGTACATAACTCTGAAAGTAACTCCAAATACATGGTAAGGTATATATGACGAGCAATAGAAAAGTATACAAGATGCACAGAAAATAAATACATGCTGGAGCAGATAAAGTAGCTGCAATGTAAACTGGAGAACAATACAAGTAGAGAAGTAACTGCATGTGAGAAAACATGAATACTAGCTAAGTGCCTTGAGCACAAGTTCGTTATGTGATCGGCTTAGGTTGCACATGAAAAACACTATGATAACTCCGTTATGCATGAGTTGCATAACCGACATACACATGAATACTGTTTGGCTTTGATCACATAACCAACTCCTACTCCCCTCCCCCACTAATACTCTTGGATCCAACCACGACACGCTATATACATGATAAATAGCTCACGCACATGAAGGCGAGAGCACAAGAAGCACATGATAGCACATGAGAATAAATACCCGAAGTACATGATAAAATACACGTGATAGAGTACCCGCTGAACACGGTAAGGGGGATAACATCTTATGACGGGATCCACTAGTACCACCTCGTGTAACAATGTGTCAGAATCAAGTATTACAGTTCTAGAACAGGTGATATAAACGCTATCATGAAATAGAAACTATCAGAGGTAGGTACTCGCCTGATGTCCTGAGCAACTGATGATGATCGAGATCCGGACCGATGTCGCAAGAACCTATTACGAAAAGCAAGATTAAACAGGGTTCTAAGAATTTAAACTGATAGAAAATAATTAAAAACAGGCTTCTAAGATTATTCTAGGTCGAACGGATCAAACCGGTGAAATTTGGGTCAAAAAGTCAACTCGGGGTCTAAAAAGTCAACTTTAGGTTAAAACTAGGTCAAACGTTGACTTTTACGGTCAACGGGGACAATTATGGTCAAATCTAGGTCAAACTAGGGTGCCCCTGAAATTCTAGGTCAAAACTAGCTCATTAAGCTAGTAAACTCTCAAACTCGCCTCCTCGAGATACCGGGATTCCCTCGGTATCCGATACCTCGATCTAAGCTACACACCTCGCCTAAACCCGCTAAAACCTATGCTAGCACGTGTAAATATATATACCAATACATATAAAAATTACTCCAATACTATTCCTAGGCAAACGCTCAAAAACTCCGCTCAAAACTCAATACCTTGGATATCTCAAGGTATTGAGATACCTTGATATCTCAAGGTATTGAGATATCGCCCAATACCCCTCTAACTAACCCTCTAGTTTGCTAACTATGCTTATAGATATACTCCTAGTTAATAATCTAGGCTAAAATATCTATATCTATCATATATTATACATATCTAAGTATCTATATGCATATATATATAGATATCCACATCACACATATACACATACCCACACACACTCTCAATATGTATATATATCTATCTAGTATCTATACATATATATTGCTATAGCTATATGTATATATATATATCTATACACTTAGATAGATATAACTATCTATCTATCTATCTATCTATCTATCTATCTATCTATCTATTACCTATCTATCTATCAATCTACGTATCTATCTAACTATCTATTTATCTATCTAATAATCTAACTATCTATCTATTAATATATATATCCTATCAATCTATCAATCTATCTATTATATCCATAAACCTATCTCACCCACGCTACCTAGCTGCTAGCCAACGCGCTGTGCTGCGCAAACGCCGCTGCGCTGACCTTGCTGCTGCTGCTGCTAACATCTGCTGCTGCTGCTTGCTGGCAGCAAGCTGCTGCTGCTGCAGCTGCTGTGGGCAGCTGCAGCTGCTGCTGTGTAGTGCGCTGCAGCACGCACTGCTGCCCCCGCTGCTCGCTCGCTGCACTGCCTCGCCTCGACACAAACACGCACGCACATAAACACACACACACACACACACACACACATATATATATATATATATATATATACACACACACACACACACACACACTAACATATATATATATATATACACACACACATATACACTCACATAAACACTTATGAACACACACACACTTATGTATATAATACACACACACACATATACAAACACATACATTTATCTATATATATATATATATATATATATATATATATATATATATATATATATATATATATATATATATATATATATATATATATAAACACATATCTATATATATATATATATATATATATATATAAACACATACAAACTCAAATATATATATACACATACACATTGATATATATATATATATATATATATATATATATATATATATATATATACATATACACACACACACACACACACACACACACACACTTATACATACATATATATATATATATATATATATATATATATATATATATATATATATATATATATATATATATATATATATATATATATATATATATATATATATATATATATAAACACATATCTATATATATATATAGATAAACACACACAAACTCAAATATATATATACACATACACATTGATATATATATATACATATACACACACACGCACACTTATATATATATATATATATATATATATATATATATATATACAAACACTTACATAGATCTATATACACAAGCATATATATAAATACACACACATATATAGATACACAAACACACACACACATATATATATATATATATATATATATATATATATATATATATATATATATATATATATATATATATATATACCTAAACACATAAACACCAAACACAGCACAACACAACACTACGCTCACAACACACCACCAACACGCGCACAACCACACCTACGCACACAAACCCATAAATATATATAAAATAGAACCCGAGAATTCTAGCACACACTCCCCGAAGCTAACCCAACGCGCGCACAAGCCCAAAACTAGGAAACCAAGTCAAAATGGCCGTTCGGTTATTTCGACGAACACGCGGTGTACGGTTCGAAAAACCTCCTGAAACGCACACCAAACCAACTCGGAATCGGCCCAAAATTTATCCACGAGTTCTAAACGATGTCTAGATCCTAGAAAAAATGCTAACGTATCAATTTTAGGTCCATGGCAAAAACGTGCATGCACTTAGAATCGGCGATGACGAAAACTACGAAAACGTCCGAAACGCCCGTTTCTCTGCGACACGACTTCATGTGTCCGAACAAAGACACGCACTTACCCTCTAGACACCCGACAATGTCTACCTAGGTCTGTCTAACCTAGGGCATCACCCAAAATTGGACCAATCTCGAATTCCACCCAAAATTGACACAAAACCTAGTGTCAAAGTCTCCAAACACAACCAAACTTGTTCCAACTTTCTTCCACGGGTAGGCTTAGGGTCTAGGAAGGTTCTAAACCACTAATTACACTACATAAGAGTAATTAGTAAGGAAAAAGTTAGGGTTTACCTCTTGGGAGTTGGAATTCCAAGGCCAAAGTCTCAAATCCACTTGAAATTACCTTCCTCAAGCTCCAAGCCTCCAAATCTAGCCTCCACACTAAGTCTAGGCTCTACACACCTAGGTTAGGGAAAATCATAAGGTTAGAGTTCACACAAAAGTAAGAAATGGAAGAAGGAAGGAAAGAAAATGGAGAAAACTTACTTGGAAGAAGGAAAGAAGAAGAAAGAAGGAGTGGAAAAGAAGAAGTGAAGAAGAAGTAGAAAAATGGGGGGGGGGGGGGGGCTGTTGTGGTTGCTCAGGAATGGGGCTGTGGGAACCGGCCACACATAATAAAGGGGTGTCCCTAATATCCAAATGACCAAAATGCCCTCCCCTCACTTGGGTTTGGATTTCGGATTCCAAAAGCACTCAAACTAACTCTCAATCTCTCCAACTAACCCACTAAAAATATAATAAATATTCTAAACCCAAAAATAGGTCTCACAAGGGTATGGGTTAGGTCGGACATGGTTCCACTAGGGTCTGACATGGGTCCAGACTAGCCAAAACCCAAAAACAATCAAAATAAAAATAATACAATCACTAATTAAATATAATTATAATTAATTATATACAATACACAATTTATCAAATAAAAAATATAACCCTATTTTCTAGAATTGGACAGTGACAAGCCTACCCTCCTTAAAATAATTTTGTCCTCGAAATTAAAAGACGAAACTATGACAGGAATGCAAAGAAAAGAACCATACCTCAGGGCTCGAAAAGATAGGGGTATCGCTCGCGCATTTTATCATCCCTCTCCCAAGTTGACTCACCTGGAGAGTGATGCCTCCATGCAACGCGAACCAAGGAAATAGTCTGGTTCCTCAACACCTTCTCCCGTCGATCTAGAATCTCCACCGGCTGCTCTGGATAGCTAAGAGTAGGGTCCACCACGATCTCTGAGTGATCCAATACGTGACTGGGATCCGCCACGTACCATCTCAACTGTGACACGTGGAACACATCATGAACTCTCTCTAGCGTAGGCGGCAACTCAAGCCTATACGCCACGGCGCCGACCCTTTCAAGGATGCTGAAGGGTCCGACGAAACGTGGGCTAAGCTTCCAGCCTCCATTGAAGCGAATAGTGCCCCGCGTCAGAAAAATCCCCAGGAACCCCAAATCTCCAACCTAGCACAAACAAGGTCTCTGTACTTAGTTTAAAACAAGCAATCACAAGCAAACACAAGAACAAAATCTAGATTCTAAGCTATACCTCGAACTCCAAAGGTCTCCGTTGGCTATCGGCCCAATGCCGCTGCCTGTCCTGTGCCACCCGAAGTCTATCTCTAATGAGCTTGACCTTCTCCGCTGCATCAACCACTATCTCCGGGCCAAGCAAAGCTCTCTCGCCTACATCATCCCATGATAATGGAGTACGATACCTCCGTCCATACAACGCCTCGAAAGGTGACATCTCGATATTGGCTTGGTAGCTGTTTTTGTAAGCAAACTCTACCAAGTACAAGTGATCCTTCTAAGAGCCTCTAAAATCCAAAACACAAGTGCGAAGCATGTCCTCAAGTGTCTGAATGGTCCTCTCTGACTGACCATCTATCTGTGGGTGATATGCACTACTAAACTTGAGCTGGGTGCCCAAGCTAGCCTGCAGACTCCTCCAGAAATATGAGGTAAAGCGACTGTCCCGATCTGATACTATGCTCATAGGGACTCCATACAGTCTGACTATCTGGCGCACATACATCTCTGCTAGTCTCTCTGTAGACGTACCCACTTTGAATGGTAGAAAGTGGGCCGATTTGGTCAACCTGTCCACGATGACCCAAATCGCATCCTTTCCGCCTGGAGAACGGGAAAGTCCAGAAACAAAATCCATGGTCACATGCTCCCATTTCTACTCCAGAATAGGTAACTGCTGGAGCAAATCTCCTGGCCTCTGCTTTTCCGCCTTTACCTGCTAGCACACTAAGCATCAGGATACGAAGCGTGCTACCTCCCGCTTCATCCCATACCACCATACATGCTCTCTCAGATCTCTATACATCTTGTTGGCACCTGAATGCATAGAGTACTGTGATCGATGCGCCTCCTGAAGAACCCCCTCGCGCAACGACCCCACTCGGCACACACAACCTGGTACCGTGCCGCAATGAACCATCATCAGCAATGGTGAAGTCATCTGATAATCCCATCTGAACCTACGCCCTGATGCTCCTCAGGGACTCATCCTCAAACTGTGTAGCCCTGATCCGGTCTACCAACTCTGACTGAATCTGCAGTTTCCATATCTGCATCTCTACTCCAGGCACTATCACCTCAATGCCCAAGCTCTCTAGATCTGCCAGAAGATAACGATCTGTAGTCAGGCATATAGCTATCGGATACCTGCTCAATGCATCCGCAACTTCGTTCGCCTTCCCTGGATGGTACTACAACAATTTGTTGAAGTCTTTCATCAACTCCAACCATCTCCTCTGCCTTATGTTCAGCTCTTTTTGGGTAAACACATACTTCAAGCTCTTGTGGTCTGTGAAGATCTCCACACGCTCTCTGTATAAATAGTGTTTCTACAACTTCAGAGCAAAGATGACCGCTGCCAACTCCAAATCATGGGTAGGGTAGTTCTTCTTATGAGGACGTAATTTCCTGAAAGCATAGGCAATCATCCTCCAATTCTGCTGTAACACACAACCCAGTCTCTTCCCCAATGTATCACTATAGATAGTGAATCCTCCAGATCCTGATGGCAACGCCAATACTGGAGCTGTCGTCAACCTCCTCTTCAGCTCATCAAAGGCGATCTGGCACTCCTCTGACCAAACAAACTCTACGTCCTTCCGAGTCAGCCTGGACAACGGCTCTGTAATTCGGGAAAAATCCTGAATAAATCTCCTGTAGTAACCTGCCAGTCCCAGGAAACTCCTGACCTCGGCTACTGAACTCGGAGCACTCCATGCCTCAACTGCCATGATCTTTCTCAGATCCACCGAGATCCCCTCTCCAGTCACCACATGACTAAGGAATCCAACCTTGTCAAGGAAGAACTCGTACTTCGAAAGCTTTCCATAAAGCTTCTCCTTCCTGAGAGTCTCCAGCACTATCCTCAGATGCTCCTCATGCTCCTCTGGGGTCTTCGAATACACCAAGATATCATCTATAAACACCACCACAAACATCTCCAGATGCTGATGGAACACCTTGTTCATCAGATTCATGAACACTGCCGGGGCATTAGTCAACCCAAACGGCATCACCATAAACTCATACTGTCCATACCTGGTCTGAAAAGCTGTCTTCGGAATATCCTCCCGTTTGACCTTCACCTGGTGGTAGCCTATCCTCAGATCAATCCTGGAAAACACCCTCGCTCTACTCAACTGGTCAAAAAGATCATCAATACGCGGCAGCGGATACTTGTTCTTGATTGTGAGGTTGTTCAGAGCCCTGTAGTCGATACACATCCGTATCGACCCATCATTCTTCGGCACAAAAAGTACAGGAGCACCCCGCGGGAAAGAACTCGATCTGATAAATCCCTCATCCTGAAGCTCATTGTAGCGCCCCGTTCTCCCGGTGCGGAGATCGCGGCTAAGAAACACAAGACGGTATCGTTCGATCGGGATAGATTGAATTAAGAACTCGTCCTCGTTATGGATTTGTTTCTTCGGAATCGATTCCCATATTCAGTGGACTGCGCCCCAAGGATCGGCTTAGCGGCAGAGTCAGGAGGGACCTCTCCGCTGCTATCTTTTATTGCCTCGGTTTTCGATGTCGCTTGTTGCTTTCGTGCTTTGAGTTAGTTTTGGGATTTGCTTGTTTTCCTTGAACGGTTTCGATGGTTTTCATTATTTTCGTTCATTGACTTGCACTTCTATTCCGAGAATGGAAAGAGAGGAAGAAGTATTAATCGAGCTGTTCGTGTGGCTTGCGAACGGAGTCGTGAAGCGCCTCTTTCCTTCTTCTTTCCAAAATCTAAGTGAGTGGCTACCAACCCGATTAGCTAGCTCTGCTTCCAGCTTTATTCCTTTGCCCCGATCAAACGATACCAAGTAATAATAAAAGAAACCAAGATAAAAGAGAATAGACTTGGTTATATGCTTGTCACGAACGAATACTTAAATTCATGCTTGTTCGCTTGGAAATAATCATAAAATGTTGCTTGTCTTGTGCAAATATATATTTCATGCTCGTGTTGCCTCGAAGGCGTAAACTTATTCGTGTTGCCTCGAAGGCATAACTTGTCGTGTTGCCTCGAAGGCGTAAACTAATTTCTTAAGTTAACGTATTGTTCGATCATGGACAACTTGTGCACAAGGGTAAGTTCTGCGGACGGTCGCTGGGGCACTGGCACCGTTCCGGTCCGGGCGGAACTCGTGTGTAGTCATCGTGTGCTGGAGGGGATAGCTTGCAATGCATCGTGTGCTTGTCGTATTCTGGTTGCATGCTATCCCTGTCCTTGACTATGTCCGTTATGGCACCACGCCAGTGATCATCGTGTATATTTAAACCTGTTGCATACTAACTTGTGTCTCCGTGGCAGGGAAGGCAAGGTAAGTATTGTGCAGGTAATTCAGACGGTCAGGTAAAATCCACCGAACGGTGGCACGTTCATTTCAGTAAATTCAATATGCTGCTTACTTGTAAATGAACTAAGGCAAGATAGAAACCCACAAAAATATGCATGCTTCACTAAACAATGTGTTGATTGGTATAGTCAGGCTAGCTCGCCTTCACCAGCATGTTTCGATATGCTGACCCTCGTTGAAACAGGTTCTCCGTACCAAGGTGAACCGAGCGAGGAGCCGAAGTCGTCTACCCGATCCAGTCCAAGCTGTTGGCGCATCTTCACCGCGCCTCGAAGCCTTTTGAAGCCAGAAGCTGCAACTCTTCATACACAAATGCAGCTCTGTGGCAAAGCTATCCTCCAGCCTGGAGGTCCTTATCGTTTTGAGTTTATAAAAGGATGTAATGTACAGGACTGCTATCTCATTTTGAGTCAACCCTTTTGTAAGCCGTTCGGCATATTAGCTGACTCGTTCAGGAGTTTGTAATAGATGTTCATTATCAATAAAGAGAACTTTTCTATGTTTCAAATCCGTGTTTCAATTTATCTGCGTACTCTGAATATGTGCTTGCTATGCAAATCATTAAAGCCTTGTGCGGGCGCAACTCCAGGCCCGCACGGCGGTCACGACTCGGGGGACGCCTCGGGGCGTGACATAGTGGTATCAGAGCACAGATTCAAAGTTCCTTAGACTTCGTGCTGGAAAAGTTCCTTTAACGATCAAATTCCTGTGCGAACTCTTAAACTCGCTAGGCCAAAATGAGATACGTTCATGCAATAAGTCCATAATACATTATGATCCTAATGTAATTTACCTTCTTTTGAAGGAATGGATCCAGCGCAATCTGCAGCACAACCACCGATCGAAACACAAAAAAGCAGTTCGGGCAATTCGGGAAGCTCTCGAAGCCAAAGAGGCATGTCTCAAGTCGACCCGCTTGAGCGGGTAATGCAAATGTTAGAATCGCAACGACAACGAGACGATGCTCGCCAAGCTAAGCTCGAGAGTAATCTAGAGACCCGATTGTAAAACCCCTTCCCAGAAAATCGTATATATCCTTTATTTATTAATTATAAAATTAAATTATAGTAATTAGGTCCAAATAGGAGGAATAGATTTTTAATAATTTTTATGTTAGGTGTTCGGGCACTTAGAGGACTTGTGGGACCATCAGGAATTTTTCGGAATTTATTCCATGTAGGAGACCCCTTGAGCAGTTGCTAGCCTAACGATGTACAATACCCCATTATATAAATTTTCTTACGTGTGAATATATATATATATATATATATATATATAAACAAATATATATGTATATATATTTTAATTAAAGAAAGTAAGAAGAAAGAAAAGAAAGAAAGAATCAAATAGGATAATAATAATACTTATAATAATACAATAGTTACTACCAATACTTAAGTTCCAATGCTTAAGTTCCTTAGGAACTTGATGCAGCCGAATTCCCAGGGAAACCACAGCAGGGACCCGCCCCCAGTTCGTTGGCATTAGGCCAGCAGCCCCTAACGCGGAAAGAAAACCCGCGGACCATTAAACCCACCCTCTCTTCTAATATATATATATCATATATATATATATGATTAGCTCTCCAAAACCCTAACCTAAACTCCAGACTTTCCCTTCCCATCTAGAGCCGTCACCGCAGCCAGAGAAGCCTCCCCAAGCCATCCAACCATCCCGTCGACGCCGACATCGCGAACTGCAGTCTCCCACTCGAGGCACCTTCGCTCCGGCGTAATTTTCCGTTGACTCGCTCGACCAAACGCAGATCCGTTTTCATAGGTATGATCTTCTCTTAACCCTCTCAAATATTTGTTTTATAGTCAACCTCGGAAAACGTGTGCCCCTAGGTGAAAAACAGCACCCAAGTCAGCGCGAGCAGACAGAATTCTGCAATCGCAGAAACTTGCGATGACCACCCATATTGTCGAGTTCATATCTCCCACCACAGAGATCCGAATTCGACGATTCTTTTTGATACCTGTAGATTACATGACCTAGTTTATTTTCTGTATTATAACTTTGTGCTATTAGTTGCTGTGGACCAAATTGTAGTCGTCACAAAACTGCGCGCACCCACTTTTTCTGGTTTTCTAAAAGTGGGAGATCGGAGCGCGCCCCGCCAAACAGGACCGCCCCGCCGTGTGCCAAGTGTACCGAATGGTGCACGCAGCATAACGGGACACGTGAAAATTCGTGGGGACTTATTTGGACGCGTGTGCGCGCCAAAATCAGACCGTATCCGCGAACACATTCTGTGTCGCCACTTTTGTGAAACTCGCGAGTATTTTGTGCACGCTTGTCAGATTGCGACGAAACTTGTGTCACTAGACTCGTGGTAAGACGCTGGTCCTGTGACCCAATTTTCACGCATTTCTGAGACGGTTGACCAGATCGCCAATTGGCGGGCCCCACAGTTGACTTTTTGGACCAAATTATGTTCGGCTCATCGGAATCCAAATTTGGACATACCGTTGGGATCGTATTGACATTTAGAGTTGTTTGACCCATAGTTTATCCTATTTAGAGACTGTTACCCTCGGTGCACTTTTCGGTGCAAAGTAGCCCACATGTGGACCCCGCTTTAATCCGAAAATGACCTTTTTGCCCCTGTGTCCAAATTGGACGTAAGGACAGGCATTTCTAGCTGTTTGATATCTTCTGAGACTGTTGGTGATATTTATTACAGCTTTCGGAGTAGTACCCACCGGATCCACCGATACTAGGACGACAGTTGATATTCAAACATCAGGCAAGTGTACCTTGCCAACTCTGCAGTTTGTTATCTATTTTCTTATCTCATTATATTACTGTGCATGCTCAACCTAGGGCCGTTTGACATACTTAGCGTCCGATTATCAGTCGGGTGCCAACATCGTACGCGGTGTTGGGTAATGTTATCTAGATATGGACATACGTGACACTTTATCTTCTCGTACTTGTCATACCAAGTACACTTGACCCAGGACACTGGACACTGATCATGAGACAGGATCTTCCCAAGATATTCGTGGTGATCCTGTATAGGATGCAGGACATATAGAGATACTATAATCTAGATACATTATGACTTGTGCATTAGTTATGACCCCGCTGACATGGACGTGAGACGTTATGTTCATGATTTGTGTGGTTACATTGGGTGGGGAGAGACACACAAACTACATGCTGATCATATATATACACCCCTATTATTGTGAGGCACAAGACTCTATAGCCGAGCTTGGCCCATTACTCATTACTACTGCTACTACCGGCTCCCCTACACAGAGCTTGTAGTATGCTTCAGCCTGAGATCTAGTGCTGCTCTCATCTTGCATATCACTTAGCTGGTTATTTTAGTATTCCCTTATTGTTCCATCTATGGCTGGAGATACCCACAGGCAACAGGTTGATTATGGTATGTCGGCTACTCAGTCTCCCGCTGAGCTAGACCACCTCTTGACACCCCTGCTACCGGCTCCCCTTCACAGAGCTTGTAGTAGTTCCAACCTGAGTACTGTTGATATTCTCTCTTGCATTTTATACAGATGTTACATACTTACCCTGCTTATCTCATTATTTGCTGCACTGTTTATATTCTGGCTTGTATTATTTCCTGTACCTTGCTATGTCCCCTGAGGACCTGGATCCGGATGTTTGTCCCCAGATTTTACAGACGAGGCTTTTCCCGAGGTTTACGGGACCGGAGCAGGAGCTGATCCAGGAGCTGTACCACCATCCGAGGACGAGGTCTTAGTTGAAGACTTCTCTTGAGCATCCATGTTCATGCTCAGCTTTTAGTATTTATTTCAGTCATTTACTTTCTGGTCTGTTGAACCATTGTACTAGATATTTATCGGGTTGTTCCCCGAAGTACTTTGTGAGACTTGCTGATGATTTACATTCCTTATTTATTCTGTGGATCATATTTTATATCTTGTGTGGATGAGATTAGTTGTGCCATGATTGTCGTAGACTTGTTTTACAGCTTAAGTATGCCCTGATGGATCCATTATATTGAGTTGGTCCATCGGTACGTACTGCTGGCCATTGCCACGTGTCCAGTCCCACGGTATTTTGGGACTGGGGCGTGACATGGTTTTTGTGGTGGCCCATGCAGGTCCACGACTAAATTATTCGATTTCAACTTTGGGACCGGACCAGCCAGCCCTAAGGATAGTATAAACTATAGGATCTCATCCATCATTTAACCATTTGTTGAACTCTATATCAAACTCAAAATTTGTTACTTGAACTGCATCCTGTATTGATTCCTCCGAGCGTTCTTATAGTTTATCTTTTGATTTCAGAGCAATGGATTCCGAAAACAGAGATGATATCCCTTTGGAGATACCACACGACGCTGTGGTTACTTATGGAGACGGAGTGACTCCTGGGAGTGGAGGACAAGCATCGCAGAGTGATCAAACCGGACAGCCTAATCCAAGGTTCCGGAGAGATGACATTCCACCACTACCACAGTTCACTCCCCAGATGCCAGTATTCTCGCCAGGACAAGCTATGGACGGGCAACAGATGTTCCAGATGATGTATGCCATGATGCAAGCACAACAACAGATTCAGCAGGAGGCCCATCGGCAGGAGGCCGAGTATCTGAGGACCAGCCTGGTATCCGCATTAGAGCAGGCTAATCCAGCAGCGAGGCGAACATCGACGGGATCTATCACCGACTTCCGTCATCTCAAGCCTCGCACATTTTCTGGTAAAGAAGGGCCAACGGAAGTTCATGAGTGGCTCACAAACATTCAGCATCAGCTGGAAGCCGCTGAACTTCCAAGAGAGAAGTGGATGACTGCAGTCAGAATGCAGTTAACTGATAATGCGCACCACTGGTGGTTAGCAGAAGAAAGGAGACTTGGACAGGACAGAGTCACATGGGAAGAGTTCTCCAGACTCTTCCAAGAGATGTACATCCCGGCAGTTGCACGGTCAGAGCTCAGGGACAAGTTCAACCGCCTCATCCAGGGCAGCATGACAGTGGAAGAATACAATTCTGAATTTATTCGCCTGAGTCGCTTCGCTCCAACATTGATTTCGACGGAGGAAGAGAAAGCGGAAAAGTTCTTTGACGGGTTGAAGTTCGAGCTTCAGAGATTGATTGGCTCAGTGGCACCTATAAATTATACTGATGTTCTAGCAGCAGCACGACGCATGGAGCGCGTCACTAGAAGGGAATCGAATCTGAAGAGGCCAAACACCTCCGCACCAACCAAGGCAGCACATGTAGATTCTGTAAAACGATTCCAGAGGAGTACGCCAGATAGAGCAGCACACAGGGCCATATCCCTTCCTACTTGTCATCACTGCGGCAAGGTAGGACACATTAAGAGAGAGTGCAGGCGCAAGTTGGGACTCTGCCTAGCTTGCGGGTCCAACCAGCATCAGACCAGAGACTGCACCGAGCGCAGAGAGGGAGCACCGAGATTAGCTTTGCCTGCACCACGACCAGCTTACCTAGCAGTAGGAGCACAGCAGGAAGGAGTTGGAGGCGTCAGGCCACCAGCCCCAGGAGGGAACCAGCAGAGACCACCGCTGGCACCACAGGCAGCCTTATTTCAGCAGGCTCAGCAGCAGCAGAGAGGTCCAGCACAGGGGCGAGGGCAGGCATTCACTTTAGCTGTTGAGGAGGAGGCTACAGCAGGCGAGGTCATCGCAGGTACTATTTTAGTAGCTTCATTACCAGCAGTTGCATTATTTGATTCTGGAGCATCGCATTCATTTATAGCAGCTAGCTTTGTAGCCACCCATAGAGTAGCTACCGCACCCCTCCCGAAGATGAAGAGGATTCTTACGGGAGGTAGAATTATTCCGGTTAGTGACGTCTGTAGATCATGTTCTGTAGTCGTATGTGGCCGAGAAATGCGAGCGCAGTTTCTGATATTTTCTATGCCGGATTATGATGTCGTACTTGGTATGGACTGGTTAAGTCAGTACCATGCGACTCTTGATTGCCGACTTGGGCGGGTTATATTTAGACCGCCAGGACATCCAGAATTTGAGTTTCTCCGAGGAGCAGTAGAGCAAGGAGTTCAGCCTACTCTTAGGGTATTATCTGTAGAAGGGGAGACAGGTTACCCAAGAGTCATATCAGAATTTGTGGATGTATTTCCTGATGATCTTCCAGGTTTACCGCCTGATCGGGAAATAGAATTCACAATAGACTTAACTCCAGGAGCAGAGCCAATCACTTCATCAGTTTATCGGCTAGCACCTAAGGAGTTAGTGGAGTTGAAAGAACAGGTTGATGATCTTTTGGAGAAGGGTTTCATTCGGCCCAGTGTTTCACCTTGGGAAGCACCCATATTATTTGTGCCGAAGAAGGATGGAACAGTACGGTTGTGCATTGATTACAGGGCACTAAATGCTGTCACCATCAAGAACAGGTATCCCCTACCATGCATTGATGATCTATTCGATCAATTGAGTGGTGCAAGGGTATTCTCGAAGATTGACCTTAGATCCGGCTATCATCAGATCAAGGTGAGGAAGGAAGACATCCCGAAGACAGCTTTCAGGATGAAGTATGGGCATTATGAGTTCTTGGTGATGCCGTTTGGTTTAACCAACGCGCCAGCAGTATTTATGAGCTTAATGAACAGAGTCTTTCATCAGTTCTTGGATAAATTTGTGGTTGTATTCATTGACGACATTCTAGTATATTCCAAGAGCCCTGAAGAGCACGAGGAACATCTTAGAATCGTGTTAGAGACCTTGAGACAGGAGAAGTTATATGCCAAGCTCAGTAAGTGTGAGTTCTGTATGGACAAAGTGCCTTTCTTGGGACACATCATATCAGGAGAAGGACTTTCAGTAGATCCTGAGAAAGTTGCGGCAATAGAGACTTGGCCTACACCCACATCAGTCGCAGAGGTAAGAAGTTTTCTCGGACTTGCGGGATATTACCGAAGGTTTGTAGAGAATTTCTCGAGGATTGCAGAACCGATGACGAAGCTGATACGAAAGGACCAGGAGTTTATATGGACAAAAGACTGCCAGAAGGCTTTTGAAGAACTAAAGAGAAGATTAACAACAGCACCTGTCTTGACTCTTCCTTCGGGGTCAGGAGGTTTTGTTATTTACAGTGATGCATCAGGCAGTGGACTAGGATGTGTTTTGATGCAACATGGCAAAGTCATTGCTTATGCGTCGAGACAGTTGAAGGTCCACGAGAAGAACTACCCAACCCATGATCTGGAGCTAGCAGCAGTTATATTTGCATTAAAGATATGGAGGCACTATCTTTATGGAGAGATGGTAGAAATCTTTACTGATCACAAGAGTCTGAAGTATGTGTATACTCAGAAGGAGCTTAACATAAGGCAGAGACGCTGGCTGGAATTGATGGTGGATTTTGACATCGATCTGCAGTATCATCCGGGAAAGGCGAATGTTGTTGCAGACGCACTCAGCAGGAAGCCTACGGCTTATTTCTTGACGATGCAGCCCGAGTTATTGAGAGATCTACAGGAGCTACAGATAGAGGTCGTCTTACCGGGACAGAATGGCTTGATGGCTAACCTTGAGATTCAGTCATCACTCGTGGAGAAGATTAAGGAGGCATTGCCCACCGATGCTAGATTCCGAAGACTCAAAGAAAGAACAGAAGCCGGTATGCAGACAGGACTACGCATCCACGAAGACGGGACATTAAGGTTTGGAACCCGCTTGTATGTTCCAAATGGAGAATTGAGACAGGAGTTAATGACGAAAGCACATAGCTCTATGTACTCTGTTCACCCAGGAGGAACCAAGATGTACCGAGACTTGAGACAGTATTACTGGTGGCATGGGATGAAGAGAGAGATCGCGAGATTTGTGGCCAAATGTTTAGTATGTCAACAAGTGAAGGCGGAGCACCAGAGGACAGCAGGATTATTGCAACATAACCTGAGATAACATCACCAATGGGCTCGGCCTCGTCTAGGTCAGGGCAAAAGCTCGCCCTTGCAGTCCTCCTCGGTGATGCTGCTGGTGCTGGGCAAACCTCTGCTGATGATTCGGCAAAGGCTGTCCTCTCTGCTGTGCTGTAGGTGCTCTGGCTAGTCCCCTCTGGGCGGCTCCTCCGCCCTGAGCTGTACGAGCAAGTGCTGAAGGACAATCCTTCAGCTGGTGATCTGCTGCTCCATACAACAAACATTTGCCCAGCCTCTTCCTGCAGATATCCCATCCGTGCCCTGGCTTCCTACAGAAAGGGCAAATGATGGGTTGCCTCTGGCCCTACTGCTATCCCTGTCTCTGCTGCTTGGGCGCCTGCCGAAAGGGCGCATGACCCTGACCCTGGTGCTACTGGGTCTGCTGGAATGGCCTCTTGGCTGGGCCTGCACTGCTGCCTGCTCCTGAAGCATCTCTGCTCCTCTTGGTCTTCAGCTCCAAGTCGTCCTCAGCCCTCTGAGCGTCGCTCATAATCTGCTCGAAGGTCGCCTCGCGGTCACTCCTAGTCAAGGACTTGACCGCCATGACCAAACCCTTGCGGAACTTTCGCGCCTTCGCTTCCTCAGACAAACCCTCAACAAATCTGCCCAGACGGCAGAACTCTGCTGCATACTCGTCCACTAGCATGCTCCCCTGGACGAGCGCCTCAAACTGGCTCTCTAAAGCACTAAGAGCCACATTCGGGAAGAACTTCTCCTTAAAAAGCTTCTTGAAAGTCTCCCAAGTCAGTCCCGGTACTGCTATCCGCGTATCCGTGCGGTACCAAGTAAGGGCAAGGTCGAACATCTGGCTGCCCGCTGCCTCGATCTGCATACTGGCTGGAATCAGCGCCAGCCTGAAGATACCCTCTATGTGCTCGATCCAGTCGTCCGCGTACAGGATCCCCTTTGTACCCCAGAACTCCTTGGGCCACATCCTCTGAAAGTCGATAATAGTGCCCGGCCTAGGATGCTGAGCCTGCTCTGTCTGTGGCTGGATCTGAGCCACTCTGTCCACCGTTGTCATAGCCACCTGATGAGCATTCTCAATGCCCATACTCATAACATCCACCTGGCGGTGTTACGCGTCCATCATCTCTCTGAAGAACGCGAACAACTGCGTGGCATCAACTGGTGCAGGCGGTGGTGGAGGAGGTACCACCGGAACAACTGGGGTAACTCTCGGATCAATGGGAGTAAGAGGATCTCCGAGAGAAACAAATGCTCCCTCAGCCACAGGAGTGGCGAATGGAGCGGTAGCGGCTGCCGAAAGTCGGGCAGGACGAGAGGTGGCAGACCTCTCGGTGGCAGCTGCTCAAACGGTGTGCTGAGACTGTGTCTTCGGAGGCATCCTGAACACAGATCAAAAGAAGTCAATACGGTGCAAGATACGATATCATCAAAAAAGGATAGTAATATTACAAAAGAAAACAATTTTAGAAAAATTAAAGATAGCAAAAGAAATCAGGAAGAGTCCTAGTTGTGATTGAGCATACTCTCTCTCAGCCTATATCCTATAGCCTATTACAGGTAAACCTAAAAACTAGACCTGCATAGGCCACCACCAAAAACGTGTCATGACCCGTACCCGAAAAATCGGGCATGCGTCGTGGGTACGTCCAGCCTACGCCACAGAATCGGCGGTAGAACGCTGTAAAGGTCCGTTCTAGGTCAACAATCTATCTATATAACTCACAAAAATCTGTCAATATCCTCTCCAAAAGGAGGGCAACCATGCAATATATATATGAATAATCCTCTCCAAAAGGAGGGCAACCACACAATATATATATGAATACTCAATCATAATAATCTAGGGGAAGAGTAAAAGCACGATATGATAGCAAAAGAAAATCAGAACCAAAGAGAGCAAGACAATATCCAAAATACAGTCCAAGTCTATAATAGTCTAAAACATCTCATAGGCAACAAAATAATAAGTACAATCATCCAAATAACAATTGGGAACAACCTAGGAAACCCACCTAGCTAACTAGGGCACTAACGGCGTCTCCTCGGTGCACTCCTCCTCGATCTCGGGGTCATAACCCTCGTCGACACCCGGCCCGTAGAAAGTCGGGCAAAAATTCTCAGGATCCTCTGGAAAAAATATGCCCAGTCAGGACTGGAGCAAAGTACATAACTCTGAAAGCAACTCCAAATACATGGTAAGGTGTATATGACGAGCAATAGAAAAGTATACAAGATGCACAGAAAATAAATACATGCTGGAGCAGATAAAGTAGCTGCAATGTAAACTGGAGAACAATACAAGTAGAGAAGTAAATGCATGTGAGAAAACATGAATACTAGCTAAGTACCTTGAGCACAAGTTCGTTATGTGATCGACTTAGGTTGCACATGGCAAACACTATGATAACTCCGTTATGCGTGAGTTGCATAACCGACATACACATGAATACTATTTGGCTTTAATCACATAACCAACTCCTACTCCCACTCCCCACTAATACTCTTGGATCCAACCACGACATGCTACGTACATGATAAATAGCTCGCGCACACGAAGGTGAGAGCACAAGAAGCACATGATAGCACATGAGAATCAATACCCGAAGCACATGATAAAATACACGTGATAGAGTATCCGCTGAACACGGTAAGGGGGATAACATCTCATAACGGGATCCACTAGTACCAGCTCGTATAATAATGTGTCAGAATCAAGTATTACAGTTCTAGAACAGGTGATATAAACGCTATCATGAAATAGAAACTATCAGATGTAGGTACTCGCCTGATGTCCTGAGCAACTGATGAGGATCGAGATTCGGACCGGTGTCGCAAGAACCTATTACGAAGAGCAAGATAAAACAGAATTTTAAGGATTTAAACTGATAGAAAATAATTAAAAATAGGCTTCTAGGGTTATTCTAGGTCGAACGGGTCAAACCGGTGAAATTCGGGTCAAAAAGTCAACCCGGGGTCCAAAAAGTCAACTATAGGTCAAAACTAGGTCAAATATTGACTTTTGTGGTCAACGGGGACAATTATGGTCAAATCTAGGTCAAAATAGGGTGCCCCTGAAATTCTAGGTCAAAACTAGCTCATAAAGCTAGTAAACTCCCAAACTCGCATTCTCGAGATACCGGGATACCCTCGGTATCCGATACCTCGATCTAGGCTACGCACCCCGCCTAAACCCGCTAAAACCTATGCTAGCACGCGTAAATATATATACCAATACATATAAAAATTACTCCAATACTATTACTAGGCAAACGCTCAAAAACCCCGCTCGAAACTCAATACCTTGGATATCTCAAGCCATTGAGATACCTTGATATCTCAAGGTATTGAGATATCGCCCAATACCCCTCTAACTAACCCTCTAGTTAGCTAACTATGCTTATAGATATACTCCTAGTTAATAATCTAGGCTAAAACATCTATATCTATCATATATTATACATATCTAAGTATCTATATGCATATATTTATAGATATCCACAACACACATATACACATACCAACACACACTCTCAATATGTATATATATCTATCTAGTATCTATACATATATATTGCTATAGCTATATGTATATATATATCTATACACTTAGATAGATATAACTATCTATCTATCTATCTATTACCTATCTATCTATCAATCTACGTATTTATCTAACTATCTATTCATCTATCTAATAATCTAACTATCTATCTATTAATATATATATCCTATCAATCTATCAATCTATCTATTATATCCATAAACCTATCTCACCCACGCTACCTAGCTGCTAGCCAACGTGCTGCGCTGTGCAAACGCCGCTGTGCTGACCTTGCTGCTGCTGCTGCTAACATCTGCTGTTGCTTATACTGCCGCTGCTGCTGCAGCTGCTGTGGGCAGCTGCTGCTGCTGCTGTGCAGTGCGCTACAGCGCGCACTGCTGCCCCCGCTGCTCGCTCGCTGCACTGCCTCGCCTCGACACAAACACGCACGCACATAAACACACACACACACACACACACACACACATATATATATATATATATATATATATATATATATATATATATATATATACACACACACACACTAACATATATATATACACACACACATATACACTCACATAAACACTTATGAACACACACACACTTATGTATATAATACACACACACATACATACAAACACATACATTTATCTATATATATATATATAAACACATATCTATATATATATATATATAAACACACACAAACTCAAATATATATATATACACATACACATTGATATATATATATATATATATATATATATATATATATATATATATATATTTATAAACACTTACATAGATCTATGTACACAAGCATATATATAAATACACACACATATATAGATACACAAACACATAAACATATATATAAATATATATACATATATAGACACACATACATATATATATATGTATATATATACACCTAAACATATAAACACCAAACACAACACAACACTACGCTCACAACACACCACCAACACGTGTACAACCACCCCTACGCACACAAACCCATAAATATATATAAAATATAACCCGAGAATTCTAGCACACACTTTCCGAAGCTAACCTAAAGTACGCACAAGCCCAAAACTAGGAAACCAAGTCAAAATGGCCGTTCGGTCATTTCGACGAACACGCGGTGTGCGGTTCAGAAAATCTCCTGAAACGCACACCAAACCAACTCGAAATCGGCCCAAAATTTATCCACGGGTTCTAAACGATGTCTAGATCCTAGAAAAAATGTTAACGCATCAATTTTAGGTCCGTGGCAAAAACGCGCAAGCACTTAGAATCGACGACGACGAAAACCCCGAAAACGTCCAAAACGCCTATTTTTCTGTGACACAACTTCACGTATCCGAACGGAGACACGTACTTACCCTCTAGACACTCGACAATGTCTACCTAGGTCCGTCTAACCTAGGGCATCACCCAAAATTGGGCCAATCTCGGATTCCATCCGAAATTGACACAAAACCTAGTGTCAAAGTCTCCAAACACAACCAAACTTGTTCCAACTTTCTCCCACGGGTAGGCTTAGGGTCTAGGAAGGTTCTAAACCACTAATTACCCTACATAAGAGTAATTAGTAAGGAAAAAGTTAGGGTTTACCTCTTGGGAGTTGGAATCCCAAGGCCAAAGTCTCCAATCCACTTGAAATCACCTCCCTTAAGCTCCAAGCCTCCAAATCTAGCCTCCACACTAAGTCTAGTCTCTACACACCTAGATTAGGAAAAATCATAAGGTTAGGTTTTACACAAAAGTAATAAATGGAAGAAGAAAGGAAAGAAAATGGAGAAAACTTACTTGGAAGAAGGAAAGAAGAAGAAAGAAGGAGTGGAGAAGAAGAAGAAGTGAAGAAAAAGTAGAAAAATGGGGGAGGGGGGGCTGCTGTGATTGCTTAGGAATGGGGCTGTGAGAACCGGCCACACATAATAAAGGAGTTTCCCTAATGTCCAAATGACCAAAATGCCCTCCCCTCACTTGGGTTTGGGTTTCGGGTTCCAAAAGTACTCAAACTAACTCCCAATCTCTCCAACTAACCCACTAAAAATATAATAAATATTCTAAACCCAAAAATAGGTCTCACAAGGGTGTGGGTTAGGTCGAACATGGGTTCACTAGGGTCTGACATGGGTCCAGACTAGCCAAAACCTTAAAACAATCAAAATAAAAATAAAACAATCACTAATTAAATATAATTATAATTAATTATATACAATACACAATTTACCAAATAAAAAGAAAACCCTATTTTCTAGAATTGGGCAGCGACAACTCGTGACCTTGAATACTAGTGAAAACCCCTTGAATATAATTATATGTACTCCTGATCCTGAATATTAATCAATAAAGTCTCTCATTTTTCCGAATTTTGTATGTTTTGGACTTTTGGGTATTATATTGGAGGTGATATGGACGTAGTATAATACCATAGTCGTTTAGGGACATCCCATTAGGGAATCTTTGGTAGACCTATCACTTCTTCCGCACTAGAGTGCAAGTGGTAGATTCGAGATAAGCCATGCCAGAGGTGATATGGACGTGGCAGGTTTTATGGACTTAATACCACTGGCGTACTTAGAGTTTAGTACGGATGCTAAATTGAGATGATAATCGATATCAGAGGTAGTATTGACGTGATAATCAATAGCCAAACCCAAAAAGTTTTACTCAGAGGTAATATGGACATGGCAAACACGACCGGGGAGAAATCTTAGGACAGTAGTTCAGAGGTAATATGGACATGAACCAATATCCTAGAACTCACTGAAGTATGATTTGCTGGTTGTGGTCTACCCAAAAATATAGATAGACCTAAGGTTTACTCTACTGGGGAGATTAGGCCAATAGCTCAGAGGTAATATGGACATGGCTAGCGTCTAACGAGACTAATTTTTTTAGTGGTCCCTACGGGAGTGTACAGGTGGACCCGAGGATTGCTCCACTAGGGAGCTTTTGAGGATCCATTATCTGTTTCATATCTAGGACTCCTGAATACCGATAATGACGTGTGGAGAAATATCGTGCATAGGCACTCGGTGGGGATTGTTCAAGGAGTGGAAACCCTATACATCTTTGTTGTCATGCTGGAGATAGAGAGAAGTACAAGCCTAGTCTTAGACATAGTACTTTTTTAGGAACTTGCCATTGATGGGCATAATGAGCAAGTCATAGTTGTATTTTGACAGTCAATAGGTGCCATAAAAGAATACAGATTCTACGAGGAATGCGCCTTCCCATTTGGGTTAGAACTTGTCGGCCGTCTTGTGGGTCATAACCATCGGCCTCCTTATTGTCAGGACTAGATCATCCACTTAGTTGGTCCTTTTCTTAACCTGTTTGCTGAAGGATCTCGAGAGATGTGCTTAATATAGCTCAATGTGTTGTTGAGCTAAGAGACATTTCTTGTCGAGTGTTCTAGCTCTTGTAACCGTCGGCGATAATTATCTTCGATGGTTAACTGATTGGAGAGATCCACTTGGAGCAAGGGAATCTGGATCTCAAGGGGAAGGACTGCTTCGCTACCATAGACCGAGGAGAAAGACATACTTTTGATTGGTATTCGAACCATTGTGTGGTAGGTCCATAGACATTCGTCGAGCTTCTCGTTCCAATCATGCTTATTAGAAGATATAAACTTTTTGAGGAGCTTGATGACGGTTTTGTTGAACACCTCAGTCAAACCATTCACTGTTGGGTTGTTTACAGTCAACGCTATATTCTGAATTCAATTTTTGTCGCATAACCAGTAGAACACATAATTTGTAAACTGTGGACCATTGTCATGGACGATCCTTCGTGGCAAGCCAAAGCGGTATATGACATGATGCTTGACGAAGCTGATCATATTTGATGTCTTAACTTCTGTGAGTGGTACTGCTTTCGCCCACTTGGAGAAATTATCGGTAATGGCTAGGATGAACCGATGTCCCTTGGACGATGGTGGACTAATTGGTCCAATGATATCTATCCCCCATGCCTCGAATGGCCAAGATACAACAAATGGGTATAGGAACTGCGAGGGTTGGTGGATAAAGTTTGCGTGGAGTAGATTAGGCACAAATCGAGGTTATTCTTTGGGCTGACCAGCTCCTGACAGACCACGGTGATCAGCTCATAAGCATTGGCTGGAATACTAAAGAGGCTGCGAGACCAGCCTGGGTGTCAGCCTTAATATTTTACAGTCGAGGGATATGCTCTATAAAGAATCCCTCGAAGATGGTGATTATTCCAAGCGCAACTTGGTAGTAGGGAATCAAGTCTTCATTTCGAACTTCGTACTCGCCTCGGACTTGATTGACTATTAGTTTGGAGTCGCCGTAGGCTTCCAGGTGGTCTACTCCCACCTGTTTGGCGAGTTGGAGGCCAATGATGAGAGCGATGTACTCTATCATATTGTTGGAGCATAGCTCTGTGATTAGAGTAGGCATGATTGATGACTAGATCGTATGGGAAGATCAACACTATCCCAACTCCAGCGATGATATAGCCATTGGTCCCTGTTATCGAAGCACCATAAAGAATATTCGCCAAACGGCCCCTGTGCTCGTCGCGGTATTGGAGTCTGCGACTTCGGCGGGGATCTCCTCGTAGAGTTTTAAAGTTTCTGGCACCGGGTGGGCGGCCAAGAAGTCAGCTAATATTAGGCCCTTGACAACTTTTTACGGAATAAATGCCATATCGTACGATAAAAATAGTATTTTCTAAGTTGCCAGCCGGGAGTTGAGTGCCCCGGGTTTGGTCATGAGCACCCTGAGAGGGTTGACCTAGAGATCACGTGGTTCATTTTCCCTACTAGATAATACCAAATTTTTGTGCTCCGTACCGACCATCATCCTACTGAGGTAGTCGATATAAACCTCATGATATAGGCCAGTCTTCCTTGGAGGCCATAAAGTTCTCTGAGGTTTTTTGGTGGACGTATTTCAAGGATTGCTTTACTCTTGTCAGGGTCCATGTTGATACCCTTTAAAGTTATGACAAAACCAAGGAATTTGCCGCTGGCCGCTGGAGACTCCTAAGAAAGATTTGATGGGATTCATCTTGAGCTCGTGCGCACGCATGAGGTCGAACGCAGTCTTCAAGTTTCGGAAGTGATTATCTTTGGAGCGACTCTTGAAGACGATGTCATCAACGTAATACTCGACCGTCTTACGTAGAAGCTCTATCAATGTTCAAAATGATGTATGCTTCTCATCTTCAAGAGACATCTAGATTTGATTATAGCCTGAGAATCTGTCCATGAAGGACATACGCTCGAAGCCATAGGTATTATCGATTATTATGTCTGTGATCAAAAGGGGGAACTCGTCCTTAGAGCAGGTCGCATTTAGATTATAGAAGTCAATGCAGATCCGGATCTTTTTGTTCTTCTTAACGACGGACATGATGTTGGCTACCCAATCTGGATGTTATTTTTCGTCGACGAAGCCACTAGATATTAGTTTGTTGACTTCAGCTTTGATGGCGTTCATGATGTCCGGCCAGAACCGTCGTTGTTGTTGCTTGACCGGCTTAGCGTTCGGCAAGATGTGGAGTTTTTGGACCATAATTTTGGGGTCCAGTCCTGGCATATCTTCGTAGCTCTAGGCAAAGACATCAATGTATTCCCTAACATGATGTAGCAGGGATTTTCGGTCCTCATCAGTCACACTCTTGCTGATGAAGATAGGTTTATGAGAGGATTCATCACCCAGATTGACTTGTATGACTTCGTCCTCAGTAAGAGGTTCTCGTTATTCGAATCGTATCTCCCATTATTCGTCTAGGCATTGGGCCTATGTTTTTACTTCAAATAGTACAGGTGGATCCTCGTCGTCTTTCTCAGGTTCAGCTGACAGCATGTTGGCAGACAATGTTTGCTTTAGAATTTCTCTGATACTGTTATCGGAGTCCAAAGGAGGAAGATTTTAAAGAGTGAGACTGTAACTATCTTTTTCATCCGAGCCTCCAAGGGTTATGGGAGGCGTGACGTACCCTACGCCATATCTAGTCTTATGGTAGTAGTCCTCGAACTTGCTTGCAGGAGCCCACAATCGTAGGGGCAGCCGTCGACCTTTGCCATAATTCAAGCTCTTAGCGGCTTTCAGATCGTATCCCATCTTCTGGATGAGGTGCTTTGTTGAAGAATTGTACCGGTGAAATAGTATCTTTCCGGTATCAAGTTTTGGCTTCAGTTCCTCTGGGATGAAGGATCGGGAACTTTCTACTCTGCCGAAGATGATGAGTTTGTCTCTTTTTTTCCTTGCTGGAACTATGAAGTAGGAGTTCTGACTGGCGAGAATCTGGTTGACTGCATAGGTGGTAGTCACCTGTATATGCAGGTGCATGCCCAGACCGTGCTCCAAGGAATCACTACTAGAATAAGTTAAATTAGCGACGTTTGAAAATGTCACTAAATGGAATTAAAATGTTGCTAAAAAATTTAGCGACGTTTCAATAAAGTCGCATTTAAGCTAGTCGCTGACAGGAAAATTTTTGCAAAACGTCGCTATAGAGACTTTCTAACGACGTATATGCGTCGCTAATATTTTTTATATTAGCGATATTTAGCGACGTAAAATAGCTAAATTAGCGACGTGTTGTGTGTCGCTTAACGTTGCTAATATTTTCTATTTAGCGACGTTTTGCAACGCATTCAACGACGTTTTGTTGACCTGGCAAATATTGTTATATCAGCAATTTAGCAACATTCAGCGACGTATTTATCAGTGTATATAAATTTTGCTAAACGTCGCTAAAAGTCGCTAAATTTTTAGTAAAAAAAGAAAAAAGAATATAAAATAGTTTCGAAACCAATCTTCCTGCAGTTTATGAATTCATAATTTATATAAATAGACCCAGAGCAATCCTCCGTTGAATTTTTTGGGTTCGTCTACCCCTTCGGTGTAACACTCAATACTGATAAATTAACATACATTTAATATGAATAATAAAGTAAAATTTAAAGAAAACGAAATATTAAAATTACAAACCGAGTCTGAAAAAAATCTTATCGTAAAGAATACAATAAATATCCACACAACTGAGGGCAAGAAATAAAGTCTGAAACCCTCAAAAATGTATAATATTCATAAATGACCTAATATCATGGGTCAAAATACAAACAACCAATAAACTGTCATAACTAGGACTACTGCGGATGTGCATGAGGATGACCACAGGCGCCTATCAGTGATAAGAATAAATCATACTGCTCCCGTAAAATTGACACTGATGTCGATGAAAAAGACAATGACGTCGGTGGAGTCTGTGTCGATGAAGGCCACCAGGAGGACGTATCTGTCCAATGCCGCTAATTGATGGTTGTATAAATCTATGGTAGATAACAGCCTCATTCTGCTATGAACCATTGAATCCTGCATCATCGTTAGCCTCTCGCCCATGGACAACTGTGATGCTTGCAGCGCCGTCATGACGCGCTCTGTCGACGCTCTAAGATCAGCTAGCATATCTATGAGCTCCATGATGCTGCGCTCGAGCATATTAAATAGTGTGATGAGCGTCATATCGTCTGCCTGCGACTGGGATATGGGATGGTCCTCCATCCTTTGTATCAACTCATCATGGAGAGATGCAATCTGACGGTCAACGGTCTCCTGGACTCGGGCCAAGGCCTGCAAGGGCTGTGGAGAATGCGCACTTGCAGTGGAGGTCCTAGAGGACTACGTCACAACAAGGGCACCATAGGATCCAGTACCGTAGTACGTTCCCCTCTAGAGACCACCAACGGTGGTCACCCACAGCTCGTCCATCGACGAAACTGGAGAGGGCTGCGAGGAAGTACCAACCTTTCCCGCTGTAGGTGCACTAGCAGTCGCCCGCTCACGCAGCCTAAGATACTCGGCCTAAAAAAGTATGGATACTCGATAATTGCTAATGTCTAAGGTACTTATTACTAACTACATGGATATTTATTTGCATATTTCCTAAGTTATATTAAAATTAACAGAAAGTAAAGTAATACTTACATAGGTCTGTGAGCCCTCTCAAAAATGAGATTTTTACCCTTTCAATGGGTGTCCAGGAAGACGGTCACCATGTTGGCATCCTCACCCCTCTGTACTTGTTAAAATATACTATTTAGTAGTAAAATTGAATATTTTATCCTACTACCATTTTATCGTACTTGTATTAAAATAATATATCTAAAATAAAAAATATACCAAACGATAAAAATGTTCCATCATCGAAATCGAGCCACCATACCACTTTGCTCCCTTCTTTCTAGCCTCCTTGGCCTTCTCAGACCTTTCCTTGTACCTTGGATCGTCGAATCTAGCCCTCATCGCAGTCCACTGCTCAGGCGTGATCCAACCTTAGATTGGTTTTTCTTTGCGATCACGAGCCTTCTAGTCATCCATTGCATCACAAATCAGCTTGGCGGCAATGACATGAAATATCTGCTCGATCAACTCGGCCCGGTGCGGTAGATAGAAATATGTTTGCTACAAGAAGTAATTTAGTAAGTTATATAATATGCATAAATTAGATGATTGATATTAAAACCAAATATACTTTTACCTTGAAGTGAGCAAACCAGAACGCCTTTCTCTCATCCGGAGCATCAGAGTAGTATTGGCACAATATTTATGTTAAGTTTTGAATATAGCTAATCGATTAAATTTAGCATTATGGTAATCGATCAATTACTATAGTATCTTCTACTTAAACTCAGAATTGTACAGATATATAATATTTGCTTCTGTATATTTCCTTGTTAGTCTAACATATACTTGCAGAAAGCAATAAGCAAGATCAACAATGGACATATGCTATATGACGATGAGCCAACGACGACGTTATACCAGAACATTTTGTCCAACCGCCTACGACTTATCTGGAGCCTTGCACCCGGGGGTTCCGCTGCCCGGTCAGCGAACGGGGGTCAAGGGGTAAGCGAACTTTAAGTCAGCAAATAATTTAGTAGTTTGACGTCATCAGTTCTCGTGGTTTTTATATATAATTTGATATTTTATTTGAGTCTAGGACTTATGTAAGCCGAGTCGCACTGGCAACTAGAAAGCAACTTAGTCCACTCAAATAAATCTCGAACCTAACTACAAAATTAGTCCACATTCATTCACAAAGCCTACCATACTTAGCAATCGAACTTGGGCCGAATTCGTACCGAACTCGGTTACCCTTTTAGTATAAAATTATCCAGTTGTTATATCCCTGATTTTTTTGGCCTCAAATGTTCAAAATTTCAAATATTACCGAATTCTGGCCAAACTCGGATTGATAATAACCTATAAATAGAGTTGGATTTTTCACATTCTTACTAACTCAACTATTTTCAATCTTTCTATCCTATAGTGAGTAAACCCTCAGAGCCTAAACTTTCTTATCTCCAAGATCAACTCATTAGCCTTCTAAGTGCCAAGTACGGTCTCGGTCTAGAAGTCTATAAGAATTGTAAAGAGCTTATCTCCATCAGTTTTGTTTCTTCTTCTGTGTGAAGTTGTGAGCCGTCGGATCAAAACTCATGGTGTGTGAAGTTGTGAGACTTTGGATCAAATCTTGTGGTTGTAAGAAGTCGGCAAGCCTTTCGATCAAAGCTTGTGATTCACTATTAGTGATTACAGTGGATACAACTCTGAGCTTGAGTCCTCGGGACTAGACTAGTCCACTCAGAGGGAAACCAGTATACATAGCGGTGTTTGCATTTGCTCTCTCTTACTCTTACTCTTACTACTTTTTATTTCTGCCTTGCATATACAATGTTAGTAGTTAATTTCCTTCACTCTGCTTAATTTTAAATTAGGTAGATTATTCTGGTGCACTCTATTCACCCCCTCTAGAGTTGCCATACACGGTCCTTCAAGTAGTTGATCCAAGGGCCACCATAGTTGTATCTTAAAAAGTGGCACAGGCGTCTTTGTACCGACGAGGGATGATATCTATACAGAGATAATTATTTTTATCGAAAAAGTGAATATATGATGAATAAAAAAATATACGATATATATAATGCTAAACTAACTAATTGACTTACTTTATATCGTAGGCCCAAATCTCCGTTCTTGTCTTGTCCGGAGGTGCGCATGGAGGATCTCGATGATATTGGAACGACGTCGGCTCAACCTTTGCGATATGCTGATCTATCTCCCTGATTTCATCAGCAGGAGGAACGCTAGACGAGGGAGTAGTCTTAGGCCTGGAACTACTCGTCCCAGGAGTGCTGCCACGAAACATCATCGCAGTCAAAGATGTGACTGGTCGATATACTGGAATACTTGGCGACAAGGATCCAGAACCAGCATTAGGCAGTATCGGAGGAGTACTCCGTCTACCTCGGGACCTGCCAAACGCTCTGCGTCGTCCTATCATACCTGATAATAATATATGATGATAGGACAAATAAACAGATATATAATACATTCTACAGTCAAAATATTATGCATATCTCACAGTATTAATAGAATTGCACAGTAATTAACTAGTAGTGTCACAAGTCTAAATGGATAGTACATTCTATCGTCAAAATATAATACATGTCACAAGTCCAAATGAATTTATTTTATTTTCAATCATCTTCAGAAAATTTATTTTGTTCGCCTTCCTCGTCCTCTTCTTCCTCTTCCTACTCATCTTTACTTTCATCTACTTCATCTTTGTCTTCCTCTTCGGATAATTCTACCTCTTCTATATTATTAGTCGTGTAATAAGTAACTTTTATTGAGTCCATATCTATAATATTTGTTACAAGAGGTAGCTCGTCCTCCTGATAAGCTATTTCGTCAACGTCAAAAGTATTTCTAGCTTTAGTCTTGCATACTGTCCACCAATCCGATCCCGCTGTCCCCCGTCTAGGATAAGCTGTGAAGTACATGAATTAAGCCTGACTTGATAGGATAAATGGTTCATAGCCTTGATATCTATGCTTGTAGTTTATATCCACAAGACCATGCCTATCAATTTTCCAACCTTGATCTTGAATCAGATCAAACCATTCATACTTGAATATCACGATCTTAGCAGGTTTTGTGCCATAATTATATGTCAACTCCATAATCTCTCGTAAGATGCCAAAAAAATTATTGTCTGGATTGACGTCTTTATAGTTCGAAGATTTGATACACAAATAATTGTTTTTCGTGGAATCATGATCCAGAAAGCTATCTCTGATTAGAGCATTTGTTTACTTGAACCTAAACCCATTCACATAGTAACTTGGCTATATTTTGACGACAGTAATTGGTCCCTTGGCTAGATTTCTAATAGATTCAGTCTCGGGTGTTATTAGACGATCGACCTAAATACCAAAGTAGTAATAGTAAGTTATTTATTGTGCAAGTGCATACAGAAAAAGTAATTACCGAGCTCCTTACATATGCGCTCAACCAAGAAGAAAAATGATGTCTTATTTCTTATTCTACTTCTTCGTCTGTTATGTAGGGTCTAACCGACCTCAGCTTATTATTATATGTGCTGAAAAACAATGAAGCAACCGATGATTAGTAGCATAATATTAGCTTATACTATTATATTGAGATGACGTAAACGTGGACAGATTAATTACTTACCCCTCTAGCTTCTCCACTTCATCTTTGTCGCAATTGAGTAATATATATAACTGAGCAGCCCTTAGCTCGTCGTCATTCAAATATCTCTTCTTTATTTTCTCCGAAGACTTTTCGAACGCATTGAATACTTTCAGTATTGCATCATTAGATTCCTGATATCCGTCGTTGTTTTTTGGAGCTCTCGTTCTATTAGTAGCAACATGACGTTTGAAGTACATCGAGCAAAAGTTTGTAATCTCCTCGAGAACATAAGCTTCACAAATAGAGCCCTCAACCCATGCCTTATTTTTTACCTTTTTCTTTAGGTGATTCAGATGCCGCTCGAACAGGTACATCCACCGATAACCGACAGGACCACCAACATGTGCCTCATAGGAAAGATGAATTGGCAAATGCTCCATAGAGTCGAAGAATCCAGGAGAAAACACCTTCTCGAGCTTGCACAGTATTATCGTAATGTCCTTCTCTTACTTTTCTAAATGTTCCATGAGCAACTTAGTAGAACAAAGATCTCTGAAGAATATCCTGAGCTCTATCAATGGATCCCAAATGACCTGCGGTAAGAATTCTTGAAATACAATCGGAATTAACCTCTACATGAATACATGACAATCGTGGCTCTTCATACACGCTCATTTGTTCTCCTTGAGGTTGACACATCTTCTCAAGTTTGATACGTACCCATCTAAAAATTTTAGACCCTGAATCCACCTACAAAGTCTTTCTTTATCCTCCTTCTCCAGTAAAAAAATTGGCTTAGGCTGCTTTAACTTTCCATTCCCCTCCTCTCTCAAATGCAACGCAGGACGTCTAAATATTTCTTCTAAGCCCAACATGGCCTTCGGATTGTCTTTCGTCTTCCCTTTTACCTCCATTACAATATTAATTATGTTATCAAACACATTCTTCTCGATATGCATGACATCAAGGTTATGTCTGACCAGATTGGAGCTCCAATATGGCAGATCCCAGAATATTCTCCTCTTCGTCCAGTTATAGGTGCGACCAAATTTGTCACACTTGTACTCCTTAGCAGGCTCTTCGAAAGTACTTGGTAAATCTTTTATCTCTTTCTATATCGTGTATCTGCGCCACCTTGGTGATGGATTAGCCTTCTCCACAACGCACGCATGAAAAGCATTCATGTTCCTCCGGTACGGATGATCCTTCGACAAAAATTGTCGATGACAATTGTTAACCCCCTCGACTAGATTCCAGTATTTTAGGATTATTTTTTTAACAATTTAGGATTTATTGTAATATTTTAATTTATTATCCTATTGACTTGTGCACCTATCCATCACCGAATTATTTGGAGCTTTACCTTGACTGTTATCCCCAAACGAAGTTCCCATACCTCTCCTAGACATGCTAGAATATTTTTATGTACTTTGTGCAACTCCCAGATACTCTGTTTTTAGTCTCATTTTAGACGCACAAATATCGTTACAAACGTACGTATTTAAATTCCTAGACCTGTACCCACCTCTATTCTAATAGAGATTTAAGGCCCAACATACACCTGTTTTGCCCAAACAAAAATATGTTAATATTCTACACTAAGTATACTACATTTAGTATATTGACACCGTATTAAAATTATGGCCCTACCTGCCTCTAAATAATTAGAGAACACCATACGCAGTATTTATTAATTAATAAATACGATGGCCCGTGTCACCCAAGAAAACCAGGCCCAGCCCCTGTACAGACTTACCCCCACCCCCTCAGGACCCTCACACAGCTTTTTCCTTCAATTCTGTGAATTTTAGTATTTTTAGGAATCGGGTGTTTTTCCCAGACAATTTTATAAATTGTGCAAAATTCCTAAACTAGGACCTTTACGCAATTTATGAAATTACAGGGAATTTTCTGCAAATTTTAGAGCGAGGTGTCACCCCCTCATTGGCCGGTGAACCTGCACCGTCCATTTGGAGGCGGGACCCACCCGAAAATTTCCTGTAAATATCTATAGATATTTTACTTAAAATATCTATTATAATTTCTATAAAATAAAAGAAAATAAATAATAAATAAATAAAAACCCAAACCCAATCCCTAACCCGATCCCACCCCCTCAGCCGCCGGCTACCCCCCCCCCCCCCCCCCCCCCGCCGGAGTAGCTTCACCCCCCCCCCCCGCGGCGAGCCTCCCCCCCCCCGCGGCGAGCCTTCACCCCCCCCCCCCGCTGGCCCCTCTCTCCTCAGCCTCCCTCTTCTCTAGAGGAGCACCCCGCTCCTGCCCGACCCCCCTGTGCACAGCCGACCCCCGACCTCCGCCCGCCCTTCCTCTCCTCCTCCTCCTTCTCTCCCCCCGAGCCCTTCCCCTCAGCCAGCGTCGGCCCCGCCCCTTCCCGATCTCCTCCTCCTCCTCTTCTCCTTCCCCATCGCCGGAGCCACTCGCCATCACCACCATCGACCCCCTCTACCTCCTCCCTGAGCTCGCCTCGCCAGCCTCGACTTCCTCCTCCCCCTCCCCAGCCCGCTTGTCCTCCGCCTGACTCGGCCGAGCAGCCCCGCTACTCTCGGCTGAGCCGAGCTCATCTCCTTCCCCAAGTTTACCTCCTTCTCCCCAAGCCAACCTCGCCGGAGTCCAGTCTCGCCGGAGACTCCTCGACCAGGGACCCCGACGCAACCCTCCGCCACCCGAACCCGCCTCCAACCCCCCCAGTAGCCACCCGGAGCCCCATCTCCGCTTGTCTCAGCCGTGCTCCAACCCAGCTCCTCCGTCGACGAGCCGACGACCCCGGAGCCCTAGCCGCAGCGGCTCCGGACCACCCCGCAACGACCCCGACTGGAGAAGTACCGGACACGACACAGTACCGGACAGAACAGAGCCTGGACACAGCCCGGACACAGCCGGACCCTGTGTCGTGTCGTGTCAAGACGACCCGGATACAGGAAAATTTATTCTGCGGAGCCCTGTTCAGGTAACCCGTTCTATCTCCTCGTAGTTCCATTTTTAATTCCGTCAGTTGTCACACGTAGGTTATGTAACCCTCTCGATGTCCGTGCAACCCGCTCGGTGTATCGCATCCTGTGGCGATCGCGACACGCGATCCAAAAACAGGAAAAATAATATCCCGTTTTACCCAAAACTGAGTACGCCCCGCCAAACGGGATGACTTGGTCGCACGCGATCTTCACCGAAATGTGCGCACCGTTGATACGGATGTGCAGAATTTTACAGAAGTTGATTTAGATGTGCGTGTACACCGAAATCAACGCGTATCCGCCGACAACGCCCCGTATCCGCCTGTTTTGGAACACGCTGTAACTTTGTGTACACACGTCGGATCGAAATAAAACTTGTGCCATCAGACTCGTAGCAATACGCTGGTCCTGTGATCCAAGTTTGGTTCGATTCTGAGAACGTTGACAAAATCCCGTATCGTGGCCCCACAGGCTCCACTTAACGGGCAATTTTGTGATCGGCACATCAGAATTCAGTTCTGGACATTCCGTTGGGTTCGTATCGACGTTCTGGACTTGTTGATACTAAGTTTGGTGAATTTGGAGACCTTTGATCCTGACACATTTTTCGGTGCAAAGCAACCCACATGTGGACCCCGCTTTGACCAGAAATTGTCATTTTTGCCCCTGTGTCCAAATTGGACTTAAGGACAGGCGTTTCTAGCTATTTGATATTTTTTTAGACTGTTAGTGATGTTTATTTCAGCATCCGGAGATATTTATTCTGAGGCCATAGTTTCTGACTTTTGGCATTTGACATCTGGACGTTATATTTACAGCTCTCTTGCCAGGCAAGTATACCTTGCCTTGTTGTACTGTTTAAATTTAGTTATTGTTAGTTACATGTTTATTTATTTTAATATTATAAATGTGCACGTCCGAGAAAACTCGGGTGCAGTCAACGAAGGCGTTGACGTTAGGATTTGTATCTGACCTAGTGTCTAGTAGACCCACCTAAAGTTGTGGAGTTATTGGTATGACTTCCCAGGCCTTAACACGTATTATTACACGTCACAGAGTAAGTTCATATAGGGACGCATGCCTCATACTCGACTGGCCATCATTATGAGCTACACGTGTAACGGTATTAGCTTAGTTGATTATTTATATAGAGACTTGCATCATAGTTCGAGATATCCACGTCATTTTTACGACTTGTATATCTACATTGGGCGGGAAAGACACTTAGTAGGCGTATGGGACACCCCCCTCCTTATTATTCCTATTACCATGCTCTTCGGAGATGGGGTATTATAGTATATTCCTGTTACCATGCTTCTCGGAGATGGCGTATCATTTTTCTTGTTCCCGTTATCATGCTCCGAGGAGGATGGGGTATTCCTGTTACCCGTGAGTCCGGGGGCATATAACACATATACTAGCCAGTCCCGACGATTGGTGAATTACGTCAGCATATGTCAGGCCTACACATCCCCATGCGTACTACAAGGTCTTTACTTGCATTCACTTAGATGGTTAGCACACCCCATTTATTTATACAATATTTACATTATGGCATGCTTCTATGTATCTTTTTATGTCCCTCTGAGGACCTGATCCCTTTCCAGGTGTAGATGTTCCTGAGTATTCGTGGGAGCGCAGATTCCGGACAGGCTACTTATATTTCAAGGAGATCTTCGAGCCTCGTGTTGGTTAGATATTGTATTTATATGGTGTGTATCTGGTTCCTTTTATATTCTATTTCGGCAGTGGATTTATTTCCATCCGACTGTCATTCTTAGATATCTGTATTGAGATCTAGTTACCTGGTTATTGGTTATTCATGTATATGTGATTTCTGTGGATGAGATTAGATATTATCCTGTGACTTGTGATTAGTTTTACCACTTATGAATTATTGTTCATTATACAGCGTACGCACGTATATGTGGTTTCCATATATTGGAGTTGCCATATATACGGGCGGCTGATATGGTTACGTGTCCTAGTCCTACACATTTTGGGACTGGGGCGTGACATATTTTTAGTGGTGGCTCATGCAGGTCAGAGCATATTGTCTCGGTTACGTTACTGTACCGAGCAAGCCTGCACCTAGGATTAGAGGATAGGATCTCATCCATAATTGACTATGACTTATCTTCCTTTCAGTCTGTCCTACTTACAAAATTGTATCCTGCTTGATTCATGTGCTTCCCTGATAATTCCTTAAGTATAGCCCCTGCTAGAATATAGAAATCCCTGTTAATAGAATGATACTTAGGGTAATATTCCTACTTAGAATACAACTAGGGCATTGACATATCATTAAGTTCAGACTACTTAATGAACCCTAGTCTTCCATATTACCTAATGAACCCTAGCATCACTACCTATAGATTAACTTACCATTGCCCCTTGACGTATTTTATGTATGACTTGAGTGTTGTAAAAACACTACTAGGATTAGTTAGAGAATTGACCATAGTGTTGACCCTAGTCTTGAGGAACCCATAGAAATCTAAGGTTAAATACTAGGACTGAAACCTCATCCTATGTTGGATAACCAGAGTTTTACGCCAGAGACCCTTTATCCATGTTGGCGTAAAACACATTTGACCGTTGTTGGCATAAGAACCAAACAACTGCCTAGTTGGCGTAAAAGCCAAATGACTTTCTTGTTAGCGTAAAAACCAAATTATGCAGGAGATTGTCTCCTTTACGCCGCAGTTATGACAACCGCTACCCACGATCCCTTAGTCTTCCTTATCCTGCGTCATGCAAGCCACGTAGGTAACTGCCCTGCGTAAACCTGATTCATGAATTATAGATAACCAGCATAGAGTAACCTGATTAGGCATAATATAATGATAGGATGTGAGCGTATTTATTACAGCCTTAGCTTTCCCCAGCCATGATCAAATCTTGTGCATTAAAGGCAGAGATATGCCTCGAGCCCTGTGCAAAAAGAAACAGCTTTTGACGGGACATCTGATTTTATCTCACCTCGAGCGTAAATGACTTGTATCCAATCAATCACTAAACGACAACCTGGGACTCCGTGCAAAATTATCATCACAAACCGTCCACTCAATCGTTGTGCAAGTACTTTTGTCAGATATCATGATTCACTAATTTTGACTGACAAACTCATGAGTTTTTCGTACAACTTTACGCTGCAACGAATGCTAGACTTTACGCAGGAGATATTCACGCACAGATTTTTACGCACAGACTTTTTACGCGGACAGCTCTGAAGCTCTACCTTACGCTTCTCTATTTTACGCGGATAGCTCTGAAGCCATGCGTTACGCCAAATTATTTTATCTTCGCTTTACGCAGATAACCTCGAACCCCTACTTTACGTGGACTTCTTGAAATCTCTGTTTTAGGCAGACAACCTATAGTATTTATTAAAGATTGTAGAACTTAGAAGGCCATACCTCTTTTGGGTCAACTAACGACTTAGACAAGGAATTAGAATAATAACTATAGAGATTGTAGAGTCTTGTCTTTTTGTGAATTTGAATTGTTTTATACTTCTTACATCATAATCTAGCATACTTATATTTGTTGTACTACCTTGACTTATACTGCTACTATAGCCTAGTTTTACAAGCTTATTCTTTATCAAGCTTGTTCATGATATATGTATTATTGGAGTACTACACTAATACATTTCAGAATCAGTGTATTACAGTCTGATCAACCATAGTACACTTGGTTTGTCCTTCGCTTAACTACTTTACGTGGATTGAGATATATAGTAATTAGTAGACGGATGTACTTGCCCACTAGATATGTCTGAGCATATCGTATCAGCTACCTAGTTATGCTGATACGAATATGTGAATAGGGATTACCAAAAAAAATAGCATTTCAATCCACAACTGCTTGACAATTCCCATTGAATTCTTTAAACGCCTTGATCCCCACACTTCTAATCTATTAACTCCCCCTTGAACTCTTGATTATTGTTTTCCGTCTTCCCTTATTTCGGAAAGACGAAACCTCGTGCTTAGTATAAATATAAAAAGTGTATTATTTTTGTAGCCATTTCTGTTTGTTTCTTGGGTAATTACCAAACCCTATTATTAGATTATATTTCAGTATATATATTGTGCTACCCTTAGATGACCCTTCACTACCTACCTACTTTTCTGATACATGCATCACTGTGGCAGTGTAAAATTTTTGCCTCGTAACTTGGGTCAAGTTCAGAACTCAAGTATTACGATGAAGAATGTATCATTTTGCTGACAGGGGTCTAAATGGATTTTACCCGGATGGACAATTGATTAACTCCTCAGTGGATAGCAGCACCTATGACTAGGTTGACTTGTAAGGATTAAGAATTCCTATGGACCGACTCACCAAGTCAGCACATTTCTTACCTTTAGAGTTGGCTAGTCTGCAGAAGCTTTAGCTAACTTATATATGAGACAAATCGTAAGATTGTACGGCATACCAGTCAGCATTTTACTAGACAAGGATTCGCGTGACCAGAGTTGGTGGTCAACACCGTAGAGACAGTTAAGTAAATACAAGGACACTTGCAAGCAGTGCAAGACAGACAGAAGAAGTAGGCAGACCGTCGTCATCGTCCCTTGGAATTCAAAGAGGACGATCATGTCATCTTGAGGATATCACCTACTAGAGACACCATTCGATTCGGAGGACACAGCAAGTTGAGTCCAAGGTATATTGGACCATTGACGTGCTAGAAAGAGTGGGAGTAGTGGCATATCAACTTGCGCAACCACCTTCACTTGAGGGAGCACTTGATGTATTCCACGTGTCGCAACTCAGGCGATATGTAACAGACAGCAGTCATGTTCTCAACCATTCGAAGATCATCATTAGGCCGAGCTTGTCATATCAAGAGCAACACGTGGGAATCCTTGATCATCGAGAAAAAGTATTGAGGAACCAGTCTATTCCCTTGGTCCGCGTGGCATGGAAGCATGACGCGCCAGGAGAATTAACTTGGAAGCGTGTGGACGATATGCGAAAACGTTTTTCGAACCTATTCGTAAACCAAGATATAAATTACTTTGTTAAATTATAACTTATGCCGTCTTTGACTTCTACCGTGGCCTAGTTTTAATTTCGAGGACGAAATTTTTATAAGTTGGGTAGATTGTAAACCCCCTCGACCAGATTCCAATATTTTAGGATTATTTTTTTAACAATTTAGGATTTATTGCAATATTTTAATTTACTATCCAATTGACTTGTGCACCTGTCCATCACCGAATTATTTGGAGCTTTACCTTGACTGTTATCACCAAACGAAGTTCCCATACCTCTCCTAGACATGCTAGTCTATTTTTATGTACTTTGTGCAACTCCCAGATACTCTGTTTTTAGCCTCGTTTTAGACGCACAAATATCGTTACAAACGTACGTATTTAAATTCCTAGACCTGTACCCACCTCTGTTCCAATAGAGATTTGAGGCCCAACATACATCGGTTTTGCCCAAATAAAAATACGTTAATATTCTACACTGAGTATACTATATTTAGTATATTGACACCGTATTAAAATTATGGCCCTACCTGCCTCTAAATAATTAGAGAACACCGTGCGCAGTATTTATTAATTAATAAATATGATGGCCCGTGTCACCCAAGAAAACCAGGCCCAGCCCCTGCCCAGACTCACCCCCACCCCCTCAGGACCCTCACACAGCTTTTTCCTTCAATTCTGTGAATTTTAGTCTTTTTAGGAATCGGGTGTTTTTCCCAGACAATTTCGTAAATTGTGCAAAATTCCCAAAATAGGACCTTTACGCAATTTATAAAATTACAGGGACTTTTCTGCAAATTTCAGTGCGAGGTGTCACCCCCTCATTGGCCGGTGAACCTGCACCGTCCATTTGGAGGCGGGACCCACCCAAAAATATCCTGTAAATATCTATAGATATTTTACTTAAAATATCTATTATAATTTCTATAAAATAAAAGAAAATAAATAAAAAATAAAAACCCAAACCCAATCCCTAACCCGATCCCCCCCCTCAGCCGCCGGCTACCCCCTCCCCCCCCCCCCCCCGCCGGAGTAGCTTCCCCCCCCCCCCCCCGCGGCGAGCCTTTCCCCCCCCCCTCGCTGGCCCCTCTCTCCTCAGCCTCCCTCTTCTCCGGCGGAGCACCCCGCTCCTGCCCGACCCCCCTGTGCACAGCCGACCCCCGACCTCTGCCCGCCCTTCCTCTCCTCCTCCTCCTCTCCCCCTGAGCCCTTCCCCTCCGCCAGCGTCGGCCCCCGCCCCTTCCCGATCTCCTCCTCCTCCTCTTCTCCTTCCCCGACTTTCTCTTCCCCTCTTCTCCTTCCCCATCGCCGGAGCCACTCGCCATCACCACCATCGACCCCCTCGACCTCCTCCCTGAGCTCACCTCGCCGGCCTCGACTTCCTCCTCCCCCTCCCCAGCCCGCTCGTCCTCCGCCTGACTCGGCCGAGCAGCCCCGCTGCTCTCGGCTGAGCCGAGCTCATCTCTTTCCCCAAGTTCACCTCCTTCTCCCCAAGCCAACCTAGCTGGAGTCCAGTCTCGCCGGAGACTCCTCGACCAGGGACCCCGACGCCGCCCTCCGCCACCCGACCCCGCCTCCAACCCCCCCCCCCCAGAAGCCACCCCGAGCCCCATCTCCGCTCGTCTCAGCCGTGCTCCAACCCAGCTCCTCCGTCGAAGAGCCGACGACCCCGGAGCCCTAGCCGCAGCGGCTCCGGACCACCCCACGACGACCCCGACTGGAGCAGTACCGGACACGGCACAGTACCGGACACAAAAGAGCCTGGACATAGCCCAGACACAGCCGGACACTGTGTCATGTCGTGTCAAGATGACCCGGACATAGAAAAATTCATTCTGCGGAGCCCTGTTCAGGTAACCCGTTCTATCTCCTCGTAGTTCCATTTTTAATTCCTTCAGTTATGACACGTAGGTTATGTAACCCTCTCGATGTCCGTGCAACCCGCTCGGTGCATCGCGTCCTGTGGCGATCGCGACACGCGATCCAAAAACAGGAAAAACAATACCCCATTTCACCCGAAACTGAGTACGCCACGCCAAATGGTATGACTTGGTCACACGCGGTCTTCACCGAAACGTGCGCGCCGTTGATACGGACGTGTGGAATTTCGCAGAAGTTGATTTGTATGTGCGTGCACACCAGAATCAACGAGTATCCGCCGACAACGCCCAGTATCCGCCTGTTCTGGAACACGCTGTAACTTTGTGTACACACGTCGAATCAAAACGAAACTTACGCCATCTGACTCGTAGCAATACGCTGGTCCTATGATCCAAGTTTGGTTCGATTCTGAGAACGTTGACAAAATCCCGTATCGTGGGCCCCACAGGCTCCACTTAACGGGCAATTTTGTGATCGGCACATCAGAATCTAGTTCTGGACATTCTGTTGGGTTCGTATCGACGTTCTGGACTTGTTGACACTAATTTTGGCAAATTTGGAGACCTTTGACCCTGACACATTTTTTGGTGCAAAGCGACCCACATGTGGACCCCGCTTTGACCAAAAATTATCATTTTTGCCCCCTGTGTCCAAATTGGACTTAAGAACAGACGTTTCTAGCTATTTGATATTTTCTAAGACTGTTAGTGATGTTTATTTCAGCATCCGGAGATATTTATTCTGAGGCCATAGTTTCTGACTTTTGGCATTTGACATCTGGACGTTATATTTACAGCTCTCTTGCCAGGCAAGTATACCTTGCCTTGTTGTACTGTTTAAATTCAGTTATTGTTAGTTACATGTTTATTTATTTTAATATTATAAATGTGCGCGTCCGAGAAAACTCGGGTGCAGTCAACGAAGGCGTTGACGTTAGAATTTGTATCTGACCTAGTGTCTAGTAGACCCACCTAAAGTTGTGGAGTTATTGGTATGACTTTCCAGGCCTTGACACATATCATTACACATCACAGAGTGAGTTCATGTAGGGACGCGTGCCTCATACTCGACTGGCCATCGGTATGAGCTACACGTGTAACGGTATTAGCTTAGTTGATTATTTATATAGAGACTTGCATCATAGTTCGAGATGTCCACGTCGTTTTCATGACTTGTATATCTACATTGGGCGGGAAAGACACTTAGTAGGCGTATGGGACACCCCCCTCCTTATTATTCCTGTTACCATGCTCTTCGGAGATGGGGTATTATAGTATATTCCTGTTACCATGCTTTTCGGAGATGGGGTATCATTTTTCTTGTTCCCGTTACCATGCTCCAAGGAGGATAGGATATTCCTGTTACCCGTGAGTCCGGGGGCATATGACACATATACTAGCCAGTCTCGACGATTTGTGAATTACGTCAGCATATGTCAGGCCTACACATCCCCATGCGTACTACAAGGTCTTTACTTGCATTCACTTAGATGGTTAGCACACCCCATTTATTTATATAGTATTTACATTATGGCATGCTTTTATGTATCTTGTTATGTCCCTCTGAGGACCTAGTCCCTTTCCAGGTGTAGATATTCCTGAGTATTCATGGGAGCGCAGATTCCGGACAGGCTACTTATATTTCAAGGAGATCTTCGAGCCTCGTTTTGGTTAGATGTTGTATTTATATGGTGTGTATCTGGTTCCTTTTATATTCTATTTCGGCAGTGGATTTGTTTCCATCCGACTATCATTCTTAGATATCTGTATTGAGATCTAGTTACCTGGTTATTGGTTATTCATGTATATGTGATTTCTGTGGATGAGATTAGATATTACCCTGTGACTTGTGATTAGTTTTACCACTTATGAATTATTGTTCATTATACAGCATAAGCACGTATATGTGGTTTCCATATATTAGAGTTGCCATATATACGGGCGGCTGGCATTGTTACGTGTCCTAGTCCTACGCATTTTTGGACTGGGGCGTGACAACAATCGAAGAAGCACGGGTTGCCTTTGTGTTTTAAAAGGAAAGCTTTAGTGAAGTCCATGCAATACGGATATGAGAGACGACCATGAGTGTTCCATTTCGATAATATTCCATAGACCAAAAAGTCATTGATGGTCCACATAAGTGCTGCCCTCATCTAAAAATTTTGCTTTCAAGAAACATCGTACGTGTTGGCACCTACTTTCCCAGCTGATTTAACTCATCTATCAACGGTTATAAATACACATTGATGTTCCTCTTCGGATTATTCGAACACGGGATAATAACGGTTAGGAACATATACGGAGTCTTCATGTACATCCAAGGCGGTAGATTGTACGTAGTGACATCATAGGCCAACACGAATACTGGGAGTCTGAAAGTCCGAATGGGGTAAATTTGTCGAAGGAGAGCCCCAATCTGATATTACGCGGATCCAAAGCAAAATCTGGATACTCTCGATCAAAGTGCTTCCATTCTTATCCATCGGATGGATGACCCAATACTCTTTCAATATGTTCCCGCCTGTGCCAACTCATGTTTTCTGCAATCTCATTCACCATAAATAACCTCTGCAACCGCGACATTAAAGGCAAGTAGTGCATCGAATCGGTAGGCTTCCTTGCAGAGACAGACATTCCTCTACCAGTGGCCTTGTAGCGATTAGCACCACAGAATTTGCATGCATCTTCATCCTTGGCATGCATTAGTTTTCTCTTATCCCATCCCGAGCGATCTCACAATCTTCTTAGATCAGTAGAAGCCTTTAGGCTACTAAGCACCCTCTGGCAATATCTCTATAATCAACTCCATCAACCGATTATAGCATTCTTGCAAAATATTAAAATCAAACTTGGTGCTCAATAATCTTGTAACCACCTCCAACGGTGAATGATCCTCACAACCAGGATATAATGGAGTCCTTGCATTCTCCAACAACTCCATGAACTTTGCAGCATCGGCATTCGGTGCCTCCTCAGCTGTATTATGATTTTTTGGATCGAAACAAGGCCCCGCCGCATCAAAAACCATGTTCATCCACCCGTCGTTGTAAGCAGCGTGGTCGTAGATATCCATATACGGCTCTACATAAGGCTCCGACTTCGATGCTAAAGACACAAGTTTTTCTTGTGCGGTCCACTGATAGCAACTCAGCGTGAAACCCTTCGAGTACAAATGATGTGTGACTTCCACTTCTGGATAATATTTCAAGTTGCGACATCTCACATACTGTAAATACCCTAATTTTTAGAGTTAAATTTTATTAATATTGGTAATATCTAATTACTAAGATTAAGATTTTTTTTCTATATTTTAAGTTATTATAATAGATATATATTCATGGATTGATATTTATGAGTATTTATTTAATTATAAATATTGCACAGAAAATATAATTTTAAGTGTACAACTATTTATTAAAGTATCGTAGATTTTTTTTAAAATTATTTGGGGTTCAAACCTATTTTTAATGGCTACATATATATATATATATATATATATATATATATATATATATATATATGGGTTAGTAATAAAAAAACTATATCCTAAACCCGGATACCCGAAACCCTAAACCCTAGAACCTAACCCGAGACCCAAACCAACCCAAAACCATTTTCCCTGACCCCTACAGTAACAGAACCCCCTCTGTTCATCTTCCCTGTAACTGACCCCCCCCCCCCCCGTTCACCTTCAGTAACCGCCAGCGACCTCGCTTCCTCTCCCCGAAACCGCCGGCGACCCCCTCTCTTCCTCTCCCTGAAACTCCCTCTCCTTCACCCTATATATGGACCACCCCCTCAGCATTCTCCTCTACCTCCCGTCGACCGCCGATCGTCCAAATACACCGCCACCATCACCTTCACCCGACTACCGCCGACCCAGGTGACCCCCGACCGCTGCCGAGTGGTCTACGACACCGTGCACCACTCATGGACACCCCGCCGCCACTGAGGACCAACCCAACGCTACCATCGACGACTTCAATCGTCGCCGCGCGCCTGAGTCGCCCACGCAAAAACATCAGCAACAGCAGCAACAATACCACTTCGTAGTGCGATCTCTACACCGTAATATAACCATTTTTCGATCCGTCTTCTCCGGTACGTTCACAATATAACCGAGTTTTAATATCTTTATTAGTTTATTTTATTGTTGATTTATCTGCTGATTATTCAGCGTTGAAATCTGTTAAAAACTTGATCTCGTAAACTCAAAATTTTCTCGATACAGGGTGCGTTCTGTTAAACGAGCCAACTTCGTCGTGTGCGAATTATATCGAAAGGCACGTATCGTCAACGCGAGCATGTAAAATTTTATGGAACTTGATTTGGATGTGCGTGACACCAAAATCAACGCATATCCGTCGAAAAATACCTTATCGACATGTTCTGATACTTGTCATAATTTCGTATATGCTTGTCATTTCGTAACAAAACTTGTGCCATCGAATTCACAATGTTATGATGGTCCTGTGACCCAAGTTTGGTTCAATTCTGAGAATATTGACGAAACACCATTTCGTGGGCCCCACGGTTCCATTTGACGGATAATTTTATGACCGGCTCATCGGAATCCAGTTCTGGATGTTCTGTTGGGTTCGTGATATCGTTCTGGACTCATAGACACTAAGTTTGCTAAATTTGGAAAACTTTATCTTTGGCATATTTTTTGGTGCAAAGTGGGCAACATGTGGATCCCGCTTTGATCCAAAACTGTCAATTATGCCATTGTGTCCAAATTGTACTTATGGGTTGTCAATCCTAGCTATTACTAGTATTCTGAAAATAGTAGTGATGTTTGTTTCAGCATCCGAAGATGTACTTGCATATTCCACTTTTACAGGAGTAGTTGATTGAGTTCAGAACCCAGACAAGTGTACCTTGCCAACTTGCAGTAAATCCTATTATATTATCGACTTATATTTTATTTTATATATTTTTGTGATGTGCCAACTTAACCTAGGACCGTGAGATATTGCTTAGCGTCCGAACAAGATTTGACTGTCGACGCCATACAAAGAGTCGTGTAACGTCATTTAGAGAATTAATTCCACGATCCTATTTTTACGTGCTTGCTTTACCAAGTACATCATACCATAGGACACTTGACACTATTTTATGTGACAGTATCTTTTTAGAGTTATTTATAGTGATTCTGTATAGGCTTACATGATTCATGATATGAGACTTGCATATTATATAGATATATCATTATGACTCATTGTACTAGCTAGAGGTTATGATCTTGAGTGTTATGGATATGAGATATTGTGAATATGAGACGTGAGGTTACATTGGGTAGGGAGAGACACACTATACTACAGGCTGATTATTTATATATATATATACTATATTACTGGAGGTGCCTTAGACTCTGTCTCAGATCTTTGGCACATTTACTGGTCCTACGAGATATTACTTGCTGCTATGGGCTCCCCGACACAGAGCCTGTAGTGGTCTAACCTTAGTACGAGTGGTGGTCTCACGTGCATATCACTTACATGGTTATAGTAGTTTACCCTTGAGTATGTGGTATCATACTGTTTTACTTTGGCATGTTGTTACTTGTACCTTGTTATGTACCTCTGAGGACCTGATCCCTTGCCAATTTTGCAGCATAGACCATTGTGGAGCATGCCTAGAGTTGCTGATGTGTGTTGCTTTGTCTTGCAGGTATTGGAGCTAGGTACTTATATTATTTCTTTTGGAGTTATGATTATTATTCATATTGTTTATTCATCTGCTGATGTAGCCTAATTTTATAGACTCATATTCCTTTCTCGGGTCTATTCGAGCTTATGTGTTACTAGGTAGCTGACTTTAGCACATGTAGTTCATTCTTGATATTTTGTTCTTTATGTGGATTGAGACATAGATATTTTCATTATTCTTAGATAGTTACCCTTATTATAAAGCTTATAGGTATTCGAGTCGGATCAAAGTCTGGTCGAATGCGTAGCTGGCATGTTACGTATGCCTAATCCTACGTATTTTGGGACTAGGGCATTATACATACGGATACTTAATTTTGTTATCGTCCATGTACTGAGGGAACACCTTAGTGAACTACAGGGAAATATTGTACACCCTCTATGAATTCATCATGCACACCTCACATGTCATAAGGATGACGGTTGTACATCCACGAACGATGATGCAGATAGTAATTCAGATTTATTTCTAAATACTTCTACAAAGATGAATAGACATCGTTCAAGAAAATAGTTTAAATTACAGTATATGTCACAAGTCTAAATGGATTTTATTGATATTTTCAATCCTCTTCTGAAAATTTATCTACTTCATTTAAATACAGTACATGCACTGATACTCCTATTGCAGTATATCAGTGTATCAGTGAGTGTCAACTCTGTATCCTGGATATCCACACTTGATATTTGTTTAGGCCATGACTTTCTAATTAAAAAGTCAAGTCAGGGATATCCAGTGTCAATTTTTTTTGTCCAGGATACAGAGTTGACACTCACTGATACACTCCTGGATATCCACACTTGACATTTACATCGAAAGATATATAGTGTTAACCCTATATAGATTATGAAACAAAAAATAGAGAAAGTTTTGGCCCGGTAGATATTATTTATATTGATATTGTAAATGTTAAGTGTGGGCCCAAACATAATATCTTGACTAAAATATATACTCAATGACACACACACACACACACACACACACACACTCACTACACTGTGCACAAGTTTGCACTGCACAACACCTCTCTTGATACCCAAGATTGCGTCTAATTAACTCAGATAGGGTTATAGTTTGTGTCGTGTCACGGCTTTGGGTTAGAGTTTGTGTCATGTCCTATGTCATGTCAGTAAAGAGAGATAGGGTTAGGGTTAGGGTTTGTGTCATATCCCGTATCGTATCATACTACCAGAAAAAGTCAAATTAGCAACGTCAAAAATGTCGCTAAATGACAAAAAATATTGCTAATCACATTTAGCGATGTAATTAGCGATGTTTTACAGAAGTCGAAACTCAGCACGTCGCTGAAAGGAAAAACATCGCTAAATGTCGCTATACCGATATTTTTTAGCGACTTAAATGTGTCGCTAAATTAGCGACGTTTAGCGACGCAGCGTCACTAATTAGCGACGTAAACAAACATCGCTAAATGTCGCTAATTAGCGACTTATGTAGCAACGTGACAACGACGTCTTTAATGACTTGGCAGTAGTGCCAAGTCAGCATATTGCGATGTACAGCGACGTATTCAGCGACATATTTAGCGACGTCTATTAACGTCGCTAATTAGCGACATATTTAGCGACGTGTATAAACATCGCTAAACGTCGCTAAATACGTCGCTAATTTTACAGAAAAAATAAAAAATGAATACTGAATTATTTCCAAACTATTATTCCTGTAATTTATGAATTTCTAATTAAAAATAGACCCGAAGCAACCCTCCGTTGAATTCTCTGGGTTCGCCGACCCCTTCTGTGGAACACTCAACACCGGTAAATTAACATCATTTGATATGAATAAAAAGTATCACAGTCATACAATACACACAAATATTATAGACAGACTTGGAGCACCCCTCCATTGAATTTTTTGCGTACAAAATAACAAAAAAGTATATAAAATATCACAGTCACAAAATACACACAAAATAAAAGTATTACAGTCACACAAAATGCATAATATATAAGTATCACAGTCACACAATGGGCATAATATATAAGTATCACAATCACACAATAACCATAATAAAAGTATATGAAACATCACAGTATCAATCTCGAGGATATCCAATATGCTGGGGCACATACCAGTCCCTCAGATACTGTGCATGAACAGCATCTATGTGATCAATCTCCGCTATAGGTGAGGGGTGACTGAAACTCCCCGTCTGAGATACAGCCGCCATAGGTGCTGGGTGACTGGAACTCCTCGTCTGAGATACAACAGGTGGTATCTTTTCCTCCTTAACAGTAGGAGGTATCACTTCCTCCTTAACAATATGAGGTGTCTCTCTCATGGGTGTCATCTGGTAAGATAGATAAAAATAAGGAATATAATTGATAACAGATATTACTTAAGACATACCCTTAATAATGCAGAATGGAAGAATTAGATGACTCACAAAGCCGATCCCAAAAAATTAAAATAAAACTCTATTTTTGTTGTTGCAACAACCTTACAAGGAGCTCGTACCCTTTCCAAAATTTTGTGTTATGATATTCAACCTCACCGTGTATCATTCCAAATTGATGTCATACAACATTTTGTTTATCCAAATTCAACCTACATAGACTTGTGTTATGATATTCAACCTCACCGTGTATCAATCCATAATATTCCAATTTTTAATCTCTGATTACAAAGAAATTTATGAAAGAAAACAAAATAGTATAACCAGTTTGAGATCATATAGTGATTTTGCTTACTTGAATTTATGAATCTCACTAGCAGGTTATGTATTACTATGAGCATGGAAAGAAAGCCTAATACTTACTCTGAGATCCTTAAACGATACAAATGGTTGCTTCCCAATGAGACTTGTGAACCCTCTCCCATTGAGATTCATGAATCCTCTAATTAAACACAATTATGGGGCAAAATAATGTTTTTCCTGGTTATTATAACATAGTTAACCTTCTTCACAATCCTAAGGTACAGAATTTGCAATTAAGAATGTGGGTAAATACAAATAACTCAACTTTATGCTCTACTATACCAATTCAAAAATCCCATATTTGAGCCAAGTAATTGAAAACCAAATATAGAGCTGATAGGCCCAAACAGTGTGTATTTGTCGTTGAACTCTAGGAATATTTAGTCCAATCGCTTTAAAATTTTTGATACGCAATGTGAAAGAAATGAGGATATTGGCCATTGTACTTGGGGGATAAGTCTGATGACATATCCTTCTATTTACCCAAGTCAACTTCTTGTTCCAATATATGTTCAGTGTATTGTTTATTTCTTCTTTTGGTAGAAAAGTAAGCATTGTTGCATTCTCAATCTATGCATTTAATAGCCTTTCTTGTTTAAGGACAACTTTAGTTTATATCCTACTTAGAAGAAGCTGAGTTCACTGGCCTGAAGGGTTGCTCAAACTTGCCAAGGTTACAAATCTGAAAGGAAAACTAAATTGTACAACGTATGACAGAAAATAAATTATACTGATTGACATAGCAAAAATTCTCATATTGATAATTTTTACTATCTTGATTTGTAGTAACATTTTAGCTCATTCTTTATCTTATACTCTCTTTTCTCGGTTAGTTCAGTCAGCTAGTTTTTTTTATTGAAGATATTTACATCATAATGAATTTATTTCATCATGGTGTTGATATTTTATGTACTCTTATTGCAAATAATATAATATCCACATGATATTTCATTATACCAAGCTTTGATACAATCTTGTTTTTTCATGTCTCAACCATGTTATTTTTCAAATGTCGGTAGGCATTAGAGAGATATAGGAGGAGAATAAGATATGTTAGTTTGCTCAAGAAACTTATTTTGCCAATTAGTAGTAGTCACCATCTCTTCTTCTTCTTCTCCTTCTCATCTATCATTGCCTACCGACATAAAAAACAACCACGAACATTCGTCCTATTTTGCCTTGAGTTTCTAAATGGAAAGCAATTTAAGTTAAATGGCCCGGTACCAACTTATAAATCTTTTGTTCTGGATGGTAGTTAGAACATGCATTAGCGTGTGAGGAAGATTCAAAAGTAACATATTGCATGTTCTCTGTCACATTTTATACGCTCTAGTATACCAATTCAAACTCCCATAATGAAACTAATTAATTGAAAACCAAATGAATAGGCTGCCCAAAGCATGTGTGAGGAGTATTTGTTGTTGGTCTCAAGGAGTACTTAGATTACTTTAAAAAAATTGATATATGATATGGAAGGATTGAGGATACAAGGCTATTGTAAAAGGGGGTGACAAGTCTAATGACATATCCTCTAATTAAACCAAGTCAACGTTTCGTTCTCATATATACCAAACATGTACATTAGTCAGCTATTACGATTTTTGTTTGTTTTATTTATTTGTGTGCATAGTTTAAGTTTTTGTTTGTGTGCAGAGAATGTTGTCATAGAATCCAACTATTGTAAGAAGTTACTTTACCAGATATTTGTATCCCCTTTCTTGTCTGTATTTCTTAACAAATTCTTCTATTTTTATACAGAATGGAGAATTTTATGAAGGGCAATTTCTTCGAAGTACTTCCAACATGTATTTAACTTATTTTTATTGGACTTTATATAATTTTAGTATTTAGTATTAAATTGTATTTATAACTGCCTCTCTTTCTTTGTAGCATGCAGGCAAAAATCACCTGATCAATTGTTAGGAGTCTTTACTGGAGGTTATATCTTCATTTGAACACCAATTAAACTTAATATTTTGAATTAACTAACTGACTAATTCTTAACGTAATTCTTGTTTATGCACCATACATATATATGCATGAATAATTAATTCTACTGTAAAAACATTGGCTACTTAATAGATTTTAAAGATATATATAAAAAGAAAAAGAAATCTCCGTGTTGGCAATCCATCCATGTCTTTTTGATCTAGTTTTGTGCTCCCCAATCGTCTACTGGGTTGGCTCCATCTTCTTCTCCGTCGTCGTCTATTGGGTATACGCCACAGAGAGTGCGGTAACTTCGGATGCACTTCATATACATGCCATGAATCTCAATAAAGTCTAATATAAGTCCACTAAAATATAAACTAAATCTCCTCAGGCTCTGCAACTAAGTCATCATGGTCTACAGGAGTATCCTCTAAAGATACACCGTCCTGCGGCCCGTAGAATGTAGGACACTGATCTATGAGCCAATCATCTGAGAAAATATATCCAGTCAGGATTAGAGCGAGGTACATAACTCTGAAAGCAGTTTTAAATACATAATCGAACATATAAAATAGATAATAGAAAATAATATAAGATATCTAAATATATGAATAAAATGAACTAAGGTGAACAGGTAATGTATGAGAATGAAGAACAAGCAATATGAATATCTGTAATATAAATGAATAACTGAAATCTAACTAATGTGCCTCAGAATACAAGTTCATTATGTGATCGGTTTAGGTTGAACATGAATACAATAAGGTAACTCAATTACAAGTGTCGTATATAATCGACATGTACACGAATATACTGGGACTTTGACCCAACTAATACCAATGGATCCAATCACGACATGTTACAAACACGAATATGGGCATACTGAACACGAGCAGTGTGTGTACACGAATAATCATACTGAACACGAGTAGTGTATGAACACAAAATATAAATAATTAATACCCAATACATACGATGAAATATATGTGTAGGAGTATCTACTGAACATGGTAGGGGATAACATCTCCTGACAAATCTATGTAGTACCAGTCCGTGAAACCACTGTATCAGAATCAAGTATACAGTTCTAAAATATGAGATGTATACACTATTATGAAATAAAAACTAATAGAGAAATGTACTCACCTGAGGTCCTAAGAAAGGTGTGCCACTCGATATCCAAGCTGGTGTCACACAGACCTATATATGGTATATTGCATCAATATAAGGTTCTGAAATAAAAATAAGTTTAATTAGTTTAATTCTAGTTCATGAAGCCATTTCTAAGTCAAAACAGTCAAACTAGATCAACTCTAGGTAAAACTAGTCAAACTTGGTCAAACTAGCTATTTCTAGGTTGTATGAGTCCAACTCTAGGGTATTAGGTCCATACACTATGAAACTAGGCCACACTAGCTAAGTTAAGATACTAAGATACACACAAAACACTGTATCATAGGTGTCACGACCCGCACCCGAAAATCGGGCATGAGCCGTGGGTACGTCCAGCCTACGCCGCAGAATCGACGGTAGAACGCTGTAAAGGTCCGTTCTAGGTCAACCATATCTATCTATATCTCACTGAAAAATCCGGCATGACCTCTCCAAAAGGAGGGCAAAACCACGCAATATATATATAAAATCCTCTCCCAAAGGAGGCAACCACGCAATATATATATCAATGATCTCAATCACAAAATCTAGAGGAAGAATATAAGCACGATATGATATAAACAAAGAAACAGAACCAAGAGAGCAAGACAATCCAAAATAATACAGTCCAAGTCTACAAATAGCTACAATATCTCAAGCAACAAAAGAATAAGTACAGTCATCCAAAATACAAACCACTGGAAATAACCCAGAAAACCCACCTAGCTAACTAGGGTGCTATCGGCGTCTCCTCGGCGCACTCCTCCTCGATCTCAGGGTCACAACAGTCGTCAATACCAGGCCCGTAGAACATAGGGCAATAGTCCTCAGGATCCTCTGGAAAAATATGCCCAGTCAGGACTGGAGCAAAGTACATAACTCTGAAAGCAACTCCAAATGCATGGTAAGGTGTATATGACGAGCAATAGAAAAGTAATCAAGATGCACGGGAAATAAATATATGCTGGAGCACAATAAGTAGCTGCAATGTAAACTGGAGAACAATACAAGTAGTGGAAAAGTAGCTGCAGGTGAGAAACATGAATACTAGCTAAGTGCCTTGAGCACAAGTTCGTTATGTGATCGGCTTAGGTTGCACATAAAAAATACTAAGATAACTCCGTTATGCGTGAGTTGCATAACCGACATACACATGAATACTGTTTGGCTTTGATCACATAACCAACTCACTACTCCCCTCCCCCACTAATACCATTGGATCCAACCACAACACGCTACGTACATGACAATAGCTCGTGCACACGAAGGCGAGAGCACAAGAAGCACATGATAGCACATGAGAATCAATACCCGAAGCACATGATGAAATACACGTGATAGAGTACCCGCTGAACACGGTAAGGGGGATAGCATCTCATGATAGGATCCACTAGTACCAGCTCGTGTAATAATGTGTCAGAATCAAGTATTACAGTTCTAGAACAGGTGATATAAACGCTATCATGAAATAGAAACTATCAGAGGTAGGTACTCGCCTGATGTCCTGAGCAACTGATGAGGATCGAGGTCCGGACCGGTGTCGCAGGGACCTAATGCGAAAAGCAAGGATTAAACAGGGTTCTAAGCATTTAAACTGATATAAAATAATTAAAAACAGGCTTCTAGGGCTATTCTAGGTCGAACGGGTCAAACCGGTAAAATTCGGGTCAAAAAGTCAACTCGGAGTCCAAAAAGTCAACTCTAGATCAAAACTAGGTCAAACGTTGACTTTTACGGTCAACAAGGATAAATTTGGTCAAAGCTAGGTCAAACTAGGGTGCCCCTGAAATTTTAGGTCAAACCGAGCTCATTAAGCTACTAAACTCACAAACTCGCCTAATCGAGATACCGGGATACCCTCGGTATCCGATACCTCGCCCTAGGCCACGCACCCCGCTTAAACCCGCTAAAACCTATGCTAGCACGCGTAATTATATATATATAAACATATAAAAATTACACCCAAGTATTTCCTAGGCTAATGCTCAAATACCCCGCTCGAAACTCAATACCTTGAATATCTCAAGGTATCGAGATACCTCGGTATCTCAAGGTATTGAGGTTTCGCTCTAAAACCCTCTAACTAGCTATCTAGCTATTAATTATGCACCTAGTTATTAATCTAGGCTAGGTAATATAGATATCTATCATATATATATATATATATATATATATATATATATATATATATATATATATATATATATATATATATATATATATATATATATATATATATATATATATATATATATATATATATATCTAAGTAGGTATCTACCTATATACATATATATATCCACACACACATATACACTTATACCCATTTCCTTACCTAATCATAACATATATATATATATACCTATCAAGATATCTATATATATATATATATAAATATAGGTATATAGATATCTATCTCTTAGATAGATAAAACTATCTATCTACCTATCTAGTATCTATCTATCTAAATATTTAATAACTATTTAACTAGCTATCTTATCTATTTATCCTACTATCTATCTATCTAACTTATTATCTATTACCTATCTATCAACATATATATATATCTATATATCAAACTCTCTTCCTCACTAGCTACTACCCGCTGCTACTGCTGAAGCTTCTTATTCCTGCTGCTGCTGCTCCATGCTACTGCTGATGCTGCTGCTCTTGCTCTTTGTACTGCTGCTGCTGCAGCTATTCCTGCTGCTGCTGCAGTGCAGCAGCAGCTGCTCCTTGCTGCAGTCTGGAACCCCCCCTTCCAACTCACATACACACACACACACACATCCATATATATACATATATATATCACTATCTATATATATATATACATACATATATATATATCTATATATATATAACTAGATATCTATATATATATACACTCATCCACACACTCTAACACACACACTAACACACTCACACACTAATACACACACACACATAAATATATATACATAGCTACATATATATATACACTTAATATATATATATCTACACACACTCTCAACTATATATATATACATACACCTATATATATATATATATACACATACACACACACAAGCACACTTACACATATACATATATATACATAGACATGTACACATACAAGTACATAAATATAAATACACACATATATATATAAATATATATACATAAACACACATACATATATATAAATATATATATATATATATAACTATATATAAATACAAATACAACCATGCACACGACACTCAAACCACACGCCCTACTCACGCCCAACGACCCCGACACTCACCAATACCCTAAAATATATAAAATATAGCCCGAAAACTCTAGCACACACTCCCCGATACTAACCCAACGCGCGTACAAGCCCGAAACGAGGAAACCAAGTCGAAATGGCCGTTCGGTTATTTCGACGAACACGTGGTGCGCGGCTCGGAAAACCTCCTGAAACGCACACCAAATGAACTCAGAATCGGCCCAAAATTTACCCACGTGCTCTACACGATGTCTAGATCCTAGAAAAAGTGGTCCCGCATCGATTCTAGGTTCGTGGCGGAAACGCACATGCACTTAGAATCGGCGACGACGAAAAGCCCCAATTTCGCCCGAAACGCCCATTTCTCCGCGACACGGCTTTCCGTGTCCGAACGGAGACACGCACTCACCCTCTAGACACCCGACAACATCTACCTAGGTCCATCTAACCTAGGACATCACCCAAAATTGGGCCAAATTCGGATTCCACCCGAATTCGACACAAAACCTAATGTCAAAGTCTCTAAACTCACCCAAACTAGTTCCAACTTCCTCCTACGGATAGGGTTAGGATCTAGGAAGGTTCTACAATACTAATTGCACTACACAAAAATAATTAGGAAGGGGAAAGTTAGGTTTTACCTCTTGGGAGTTGGAATCCCAAGGCCAAAGTCTCACAACCCCTAGAAATCACCTCCCTCAAGCTCCAAGCCACCAAATCTAGCTCTCACACTAGATCTAAGCTCCTCACACCTAGGTTAGAGAAAATGCAAGGTTAGGGTTAGCTTAAAGAAGAAGGAATGGAAGAAAGAAAGAAGAAAAGTGAAGAGAAGCTTACTTGGAAGAAGAAGGAAGAAGAAAGGAGAAGTGGAGAAGAAGAAATGAAGAAGAAGAAGAGTGGAATGAAGAAGAATGCAAAGAGGGGAGGGGGCTGCTGCTGGAATCCCATGGGTGGGGGTAGGTAGGGGCCGGCCTTGGCAAATAAATGGGTACATAAGTCACCAAATTCCCAAAATGCCCCTATTGACTTGGTTTTGGGTTCCGGGTTCCAAAAGCACTCAAACTAGTTCCAAATCTCTCCAACTAACCTCCTAAAAATAAAATAATAATTCTAAGCCCCAAAATAATTCTCACAAGGGTGTGGGCTGGGTCGGACATGGATCCACTAGGGTCTGACATGGGTCCAGGCTAGCCAAAACCCTAAAACAATCAAAATAAAAATAATAAAAAATAATGCAATCACTATTTAAATACAAATATAATTAATTAAATACAATCCACTATTTACCAAATAAAAAATAAATAAAAAATACCCTATTTCTAGAATTGGGTAGTGACAATAGGATAGAAAGTTTTTGATATAAAAATACTAATTTATATATATGTAGAAGCATGAAAAATACGATGTAGAGTTATACGCAGCATTTTAGTGCTGGGTTGCGTAAAATATGACTTAAAAGCCATCAACGTACAACAGAGCTTTGTCGCTAGTACAGTGTAAAATATAAGCTCAAGGACAATCCGCGTAAAGCAGTATTTTCAGGCTGCTTCAGCGTAAAAAGGGTATTATACCGCCTCTATGGCGTAAAACTCATCCGCTTTTAATGCAGCATTGAAGTGTATGAAGAATGCTTCGTATTCCTCGAATGAATCTGTCAGATCATGCAGTGAACCTGACTCCTGACAACGAGTACTGCACAGCTATCCAGACGACGGCTGTAATGATGGTGCGGCACAGAGACCCAAACCGTCGTTTAGTGACGTTTCCCTGATACAAAGTGCTTTTACGTATACAAGGGAATACGCTGCCTAGTTTTACACAGGCAGATATGAGATTTTACGCTCAGCAGAAGACAAAACGAACTGCCACGTCAAAAGCTGCTATTCGTACAGAGCTCGAGGCACGTCTCTGCATTTAATGCTCAGAATGGTGGTAGATCTTCGTACAGAGCTCGAGATACATCTCTGCATTTAATACTTAGAATGGTGGCAGATCTATGCATTTAATGCATGAGATTTGATTATATCTCCAAAGACTGGGCAAGTCATAATTATGGCTAAAACGTCTACATCATCACCCCTACACATTACGCCATCAGGCTATTTTTCAGCTATAGGAGCACGCTGTACGCTATCTCCTTAGAATACGCCACCGAGCAACTTTTAGCTATAAGGAGCACGTTGTACGCTATCTTCTTGAAATACGCCAACTCATGCTATGTTTGTATTTGCGCGTGATAAGGCTATTTTTATGCTCAAGGCCTCAGTCAAAGAAGGAGGAACAGCTATCTTTTACGCTAGCTACCTATCCATACAGCATCAGGCTTCTACACCTATAAGGCTTCTACGCCTATTTGGCTTCTACGCCAACCTGACAACTATTTGGCTTCTACGCCATGGTGACAGTTATTGGCTTCTACGCCAACCTTTTCTACGTGAGGGGCAGTTACCTACATGGCTCTCATGCCATGATCTTCGCAGCAGTTATACGCATTTTCTCATCATGAGACATGCGTCACACGCTTATTTAGAAGATCATTTATACGTGGATGGCAGTTATTATAACCGCCGCGTAAAAAGTGCCATACTCTCCACAGTCCGGCTTTTACGCTGACTGGACGGTTACTGTCACTAAAACCCTATAAATAGAGACCTATATTGACAGAGGTCCAGGGTCAAAAATTAAGAGAATAGAGATCGAAAGGTCGGAAATTGATTTTTGAGAGAGAAGAATTCAGAGCACAGACAGAGAGCAGTGATCGACAATTTTGGCATCGAGCATCCACTCCTTCTTGCAATCTTTGAAGCTACTTCGTCTTCTACAGCACTTTTTTATCATCGTGTGGTCCAAGGGATAAAGTGATTGTCTGCAGATCAGACTCCTATAGCAATATTTATCCAGATTAAAATTTGTACTTAACATCCTCGTATAGGATTAATAGTACTTCTTGTTTGTAAACCTAAGAAAGGGTTTTGTATAAATCTAGTTTTATTTCTTCCATTTATTATCAAACACAAGATGGCGACTCTGCTAGGGAACTCTTTCTCATCTGACGAGAAAGCAATTGCTCATAACAATGCAGTATCAGTAGGATCAAAGAAGAAGACCTTGATCGTCCAGTTCGACCAGTCTGCCTACGAAGATATGCTTCGAGCAGGGGGTAGCTCTAACTCTCTCTCTGTTCAAGATAACAGGAAACTGCGTAAGGTATGGATGCCCAGAACATCCCCTACCGTTCCTGCTGACTCTCCGGTTTCTCCGACCAACCAGGTTGTAGCTGCGCAACCTTCGCGCTCCGCGAGTAAAACTCTGTCTTCCGTCTGTGATGTGGCAGACAAAACTTCTGACAATGTCTCAGTGCTAGTCCAGAAGTCTACTCCGCGCTCTGCGCGTAAAACTCTGTCTCCCGTCTGTGACGTGGCAGACAAGATTTCTGATAATGCCTCAGCGCCAAATCAGAAATTCCAATCGCGCTCCGTGCGTAAGAATTTATCTGCCCTCCGCGGAAAAGCAGATGGTCCCTGCAATCTACGCAAGGAAAAATAAGTGACGGACTACTCAACTTCTCGGCCTTTATGCCAGCAAGAGAAAAATCTGCCCGCTCTCAAGATTACGCGAGAAGCGGATGGCCGATTGAGGGCTTCCTCAATTTTATACCAGTCTGAGCAGAGCTCCAAATTATGCCAGGTTAAACCCCTCAGCGTAAAGAAAGCCCGATTGTGGAGAGACACACTCCTCGGGGATTATCTGCTACTCAGATGGCTAACCTGTTGTATACAGGTGGCAGGGGAAAAGTTATGGTTCCCAATATCCGCATGCCAACTGATGTAAACAAGAGGAACAAGCCATCTTCTTCTTCTTCTTCTGTAAATCCTTCTGACATGCGTGAATATCTGATCCAGAAATGCAAGAATAGGAGATCTTCCAGCATGTCTATTACGTCTCCTAGGGAGCACTATTGTAATAGTCATAGGATTATAGTTAATTATTGATATTCTGAAGCAAAACGGTCGATTTTCGACTGGTTGAACTACTCTCTATCTTTCCAGGAAGAAGAGCCCGCACATGCATCAGTGAACATGGCTTCACACGTACCTAGAGGAAGGTCGAATTCATGGCGTCATCCCTCTAGAACTCTAAGCCAAAGGAGATTCGACAAGCTCCTTAAGAACACTGAAGTTGGGGTATTCCGAAACACCCGTTTGAAGTCACGACAACCGGCTTCGTACTCTTCTGATTCCGATACTGGGGGTCGCTAGTTTCTCGAATCAGATGCTGAAAGTATAGAGTCATTCTCTACAGAGACCTATACTAGCCCTTCAATGACATCGAGAGAAATAGGAGTCTATGCCATTGAAGATGAACACGAAAAAGCTTCCTCGTCAGGAAGTACCGAGCAACGCATCGCTGTGTTGGAGACATCTCTAAAAGAGATACAGTCCATGATGGTAAATATGTACCAGATGATCCTGACTCAAACTCAACCATCGGGCCTGTCACTACCATATTCCAAAAACAGGGGTATTTTCAACTTTTTATAATATTTAATATTATTGTAGTTATAATTAATTAATTGTATGATAGTATATTTGATTTTTAATAAATGATTGTGTGATGTGTAATTAAATATAGTATTAGATGCACTGTCCATTTATTTTGAGCTAGCAGACTTGACCTAGAAGCCAGTAGACGAACACCTGTCGGAATTATGGAATTTTTTGTATTTAATTATTTATTTAGAATTTTAAATTCTTGGAGTTTGTATTTAATTACCATATTTTATTTAATATTTTTGCGCATTGCCTTTGCTTCGATAATTGGAGCAGTATCCTGACTTTTGTCTTCCAACAAAATTCACAATCTTGCCCTAGACATGTCCGCCTTCCATTCTGCTATTTTTGCAACTCATAATTATGCTCTCTGTACATTATTTCTGGCCGCACAAAAATCGTCGCGGACGTTATTTAATAAATCCCTATTTTGTATCGTTGTGCGTTCCAATTTAAATTGGAGACAATCTTGACCTATTTTCGTGCGGCCCAAATTAGGGTAATATTCTGTTCTGAGTCTTCTTCATTATTGGTATTGATGACCTGACCTGATTTTGGCCCCATGTACTCCTAATTAATTTTTGAACTCAACTTGCATTTATTTCTAATTAAATTGAGGATACCATTTTATCTGATTCTGAAATTCCAATTTAATTCCAGTGCCCTGCTAATTGAGCCAATACCGATCTTACAGCGCCCCCTGACCCTACAAAACACCGGACACCGAATCGCCCGCCAAATTTTCGTCATTTTATGTGTTTGTGCAATTTCCCAAATTTTAGGGGACTAATTTGCAAATTGGCATTTTTGGTGTCAACACCCATTTGTTAAAACCAATGAGGAATCCCTAATAATTTTAATTAGCCTCTCACCCTCATCCCCACATGAATTATTTTCTCCATGTCAAATCTGGACCCCTCATTTAAAGGGGGTCAATCACCACCCTTCATCACACCCTCTCCCCTATATAATGTTAAGTCACATCAACCCTAATCCCTGGAAACCTAGGTTTCCCCAACTAAGCCTCCATCCTCCTCTCCAACGTAGGAATTCCTTTCTTCCTTCCCTTCTCCTTCTTTTTCTTCTTCTTCTTCTTCCTCTTCTTCTCCTTTTCATTTATTTGATTTTTCAAATTTAAAGAAGGGGGGAACTTGAAGTTACTGTTCACCGAGTTTCCCCCGTTCAGATCCACCTCGGCCACCCTCCGGCGCTGGCGGTGCTGCCATCAGCCAGCCTCCGATCCTCCCCGCATCTACTGTTCCCAGCCGGCCAACTCCCCATCCCCGCAGTTCCTGTTCACCCGGCCATTGTCCGACCGCTGCTAGCTCCGGTCAGTTCCTCGAAGCTGCCACGAGCACCACCACCCGAGTTTGACATTCAGCCACTCCCTCCACCTGTTCCTCTCCGGACCCGGCGGCGCTGCTAACTCCGGCCATCTCCACCTATCACCACCTACATCTACACCACCATCTCCATTAATATCTAACCCCACCTCCATTATCATCATCTCCTAGCCACCACCACCCCGACAGAGACTCCGGCGAGCAGCCGAGCAGCAGCCCCGCGCTCGAGACCCCCGTAGTCCGGCCATCATCCTCCTCCTCCTGATCAACTCCGGCCGACTTCCTCTGCAGTCCGGTCGGCCAGCGACCCCAAGCCTCTGTGAGTTCTTCTTCTTCTCCCCTTTTTTCTTCTTATATATATATGTATATATATATATATATGTATATACATACATACGTATGGGTATATATATAATATATGTATATGAGTTATTTAATTAATGTGTATAAATATAGGATTATGAAATACATATACGTATATCTGTGTGTATGTGTATATTAATATACAGGTATATAGTATAGTTATTATTTGGTATAAATATATGGTATATATATATTTTGCATATGTATTCTAGTATAGATACATATTAGTATATGTGTATGATTAATTAATATGTATATGTATATATCTAATTAATGTGTAGATATATATATATATGTATATAAATATGTATATTTGTGTATTGTGTATGTGAATTATGTGCATGTGTGTATTAGAATAATACTTAGTGTATATGTATTAACATACATATATGTATTATTTTGGTATATTTTATATAGATAAAATACGTATTTTGGTATAAATGTATAAATATGTAAATACGTATTTTGGTAATTGGTATATATATATATATATATATATATGTGTACATATATATATTTATAAAAATATAGTGTAATTTTCTCTAATTGTATATAGTATATGTACTATTTTGGTATATGTACAAACATATATATGTATGTATTTTGGTATAATTATATATTGGTAGAGTATATATTAAATTAATACATTGGTATAAATATGTGTACCTATATATATATACATGTATATACATATTTTTGGTATGTAAATATATACAGTATAAAACTGTATTGATATATATACATATGTACTTGTAAAATATATTTTGGTATATGAAAACAAATATATATTTCACTAGTACCTATATATGTATACATGTATATTCAGTAAATGTATATTCTTAAATATAGTTGTTATGAATGTTATATGTGTTATGTATATTTATTTATGTATCTATCTACTAGGTGATCCTAGGTGACCAGTATCATACCTAGAGAAGTCCCGAACTCAGTATTTTTAGACTGTGTTAGCATAGCATCTGATGCAAATGTGGTTTTGCTTGTGATATGTTTATAGGACTGTTGGTTTACCCAGGGGATACTCTGGAATAGGACACCAATAATTACCAGCTAAGGACCAAGGCAAGTACATTCTCTGATAATTTTCAATTTCTTGATAATTTTTATAAGTTCAATAATCTTAAAATGTTACAACTGAATCTTTGACACTGTGCTACACGGACTAGTATAGCTTGGATCTGTAGTCATGAGATGTTACCTTGATTATCGTATTGACATTGTACACAACATGTATATTAGACATCGTACATGATAAACTGGACTTGCTCGTGTATCGTGACGTGTCATGGTTGGATCCACAGTACTAGTTGGGGGCGGGGAAGTAGTTAGTAATAAATGTGATCATAACCTCTTATTGTAGTGTAGAACAATGTAAGTGTTAATCATGCTCTTCACCTATGATTAGCCAGGCCCTATAGCTATCGTACATGTTCCCAAGCCGATCATATTTTGAAACTACTATTTCAAACACTTAGAATAGATTACAGTTCCCTATTTAAATCATATACTACATCACCCGTATATGATACTGTTTCTTGTTCTTTTCATTTTCATACATGCACTGACTGTATCATATTGCCTATTGCCTGTCTCTTTACATTGCCTGTCTCTCTTTAATTGCCATTGTATTTATTTCACTGTCTTCTCAGTAGCTAGCATGACATGTTTATTACTTTATAGTCCTTATCAATTAAATGGAACCGTTATTTGAGATTGTGCTTTGCTCCTTCCTGACTGGAAACATTTTTCCAGACTATGCCTTAGAGGACCGCTGTCCGACACTTTATGGACCATATGGTGAGTAGCTGCAGACTTGGTAGTAGTTGTGATTCCGGGAGGTCTAGCCGGAAATTACTATTTTGTTAGTTCTTTAAGTAGACTATTTGGTACCGGATTTGTCTCCGGCAATTTTTGATGACTGGGATATTGTTGAGTTTGATTATTACTTTAGACTTGTGTTGTATTTAATTTTGTTTCACTATCTTATCGTGCTGTCATCCTGTGATTGAGTATGTGTTCAATTTATTGTGTCATCCGTGCCTCCTTATGGAGATTGGATGCTTGTGTGAGATTGGCTAGATAGTATCAAGACCTTGACAGCGTTCTACCGCCGAAGCTGCGGCATAGGCTGGACGTACCCACGCACTCGTGCCCCTAAACCGGGTGCGAATCGTGACATGTTTTTAGTGGTGGCCCATGTAGGTCAGACTTCGCGAGTTGTGCGATGTCGTAGTAGTGTGGCATCTTTGTTACACTATTGCGTGCCTGCGATAGGATCTAGGACATAGGATACTAGGACGAGAGCGAATACTCAATCATAATTCCTTGAGAGATTCCTGGGATGACCCCTGAGAATCTTGTTATAATTTCCAATTTAAATTATTCCCTTGTTCCGTCCATTCTCACTTATTGATATTGAATTTAATTATTGTTGATTAGTTATTAAGTTAGGATCTTGGTTTCGTTGTAGGGTTTGATTTCATATCAAGATAAATTTGCAGACTGATTATGGTATTATCTGATAACGCATGTCGATGAGGACAGTAAAAATGATTAACATTAGAGCTATTGGACTATAGAAGGTGGATTTAAATTATAAATTGAAGATTTAAAATGGATTGTATTTTTGAATTTTGAGAAGTTGAGATAATATTGTTATTAAAATTTTGAGGATTCAGATTCGATTTAATGAACATAGACACAATTGTAAAGATTTTAGTGATTAAGTTTTTATTTCAGTATTTAAATAATTGATCTTGAGGGAAGTACATGCATTTTACTTAAAAATTTATTCGAGGAGTTATTTTAAGAAATTTTATTTGAGGATAGGATTTTATAGTGAGAGATATATATATTAGTATATAAGTAGATGAGATGCATGTGTAAGGATCTGTTGGCTTGAGCATGATTGCGATTTCACTGCCAACTGGCTTGGGTGTCCATCTAGGATGGTATTGGAGAGAGCAGTACTTAGTATGGTGCATTGCATTTGATATGCACTTGAGTGATAAGGATAACTAGTATCAGCGATTGCAGTAGGTAAGGAAGCTAGCAGTGAGTGTGCTTATAGTAGTACTGTGGTACCTTAGAGGGATAGAGGTATCAGACCTTGGATGTATCTTTGACCTGTGCAATCACAACTAGGGTTTATTTCCAATCTTTATCTTGAATGTTGCTTCTTTAGAACTGTACTATCCTTCCTTGATGATATCGCATTTTTGCCTAAATTGATTCTTTGGGATCTATCTTCAGGATATCGCCGCAGACACGATCTATGAGAGCAGGAACATCAGCTTTAGAGGGGTCTGCCACCTCTCCACCTGAGGGACAGACAGCAGTAGTTCCTCCTACATCTCCGATGCACGTAGGAGTATCTACAATTTTCGGGGATCCTCCTCCCCCACCTGCTCAGAGGATTGCCGCAGCTGAGACGGACAACCTTCCTCCTCCACCGACTCCGATTCTCGAAGGTTTGTCCATTGACGGGACGCAGATGTTTACCTTGATCCAGGGCATGGTAGATGCCCAGAGAGTGACGGCAGAAGCTCAGCGAGTTCAAGCCGAGGCCCAGAGGGTGCAAGCAGAAGCGCACCAGGCACAAACCAAGCTGATGAGAGAAAACATGGAGAATGCTCATCAGGTGACTCTCCAAGCTTTGGAAAGAGTAGCACAGTACCAGCAGTTTCCTGGCCAACAGCAGAGATCAGGCACTATAGTTGATTTCAAGAGGATGATGCCTCGAGAGTTCAAAGGCACCAAAGGGATACTCTACGCTGACGACTGGCTAGAAGATATAGAGAGGAGCCTGCGTTTGACCCAGATTCCGGAGAACTTGCAGATAAAAGCCGCTGGCAGTCAGATGTTCGATATCGCACTCACGTGGTATCGCACGGAGCCGAGAATTACAGCACAAGGACTTACTTGGGAGACCTTCAAGGAACTCTTCAAGGAGAAGTTCTTTCCCGACGTGGCATTGGAAACCTTGGAAAGTCAGTTTCATGACTTGGTTCAAGGAAACATATCGGTCGACGAGTACGCTGCAGAATTCTGTAGATTGAGTCATTTTGCATCATCTATGATTCGAGACCCAGGAGATCGAGCCCAGAAATTTAGAAAGGGACTGACGAGAGAGATTAGGTCACGTACTTCTGGTCGTCGTACCGCTACCTTTGAGGCTATCTTGATGGATGCCCAGATTGTAGAAGAGGATCTGGATCTCAGGCCTAAGAGGAGTCACAATACTTTTGGAGATACGAATGGTAGCACAGGACCAGCCAAGCATCCCCGTATTCAGCACCAACAGCAGTACCCAGTACCATTTCATAGCCAGCAACAACCATGGACATTTTAGCATCCACCGCAGTACCTAACACCAGTTCCTATCCAGCAACATCCAAGGGCATATCAGTATCAACAACAGTACCAGGCACCAGTCCGTGTTCAGCAGAATCAGCAACAGCCTCCAAGAGAGACACAACAGACTTGTCATTTCTGTAAGAAGCCAGGTCACCTTTGGAAGAGCTGTAGAACGAGACTAGGACTCTGTTTGCACTGCGGCGCTGCGGGACATCGAGTAAAGGATTGTCTTCTAGCCCCTTATCTTCCCGGCCAGCGTGCAGCTTCAGATTATAGAGATCCAGTTAGGCTACCTGTGGAACCGTATATTGCCCAGCACCCGTGAAGGAAACCACCCCAGCAGGGCGGGGCATTTGCGATGACGGTCGAGGAGACCGATACTACAGGTAATGTGTTAGCAGGTTCTGTTCTTTCCTTCCTTCCGTCCCTATCTACTTGATTGATTGATTGATTCCTCAGTACTGTAGCTTGTATGCATGATTTCTTGTTAGAATGTAGTTAGTAGTACCCCTGATCCAGAGACTGCAATACCATGACAAAAGACACTATGACCGTACATATCCCCTTAGGTTGCATGTTGTATGATTGTAGGAAGATTTTTCTTAGACCATGATTATTGGGGTTTGACCATGACAAAGAATTCATGAAGGAGCTATGACTTGACAGGAGAGACAAGATGATTAAAATTTGAGGATAAACATCAATTTAAATAAAGGGCCAAGAATTTAATATGGCAGAGTTTATAATTTATTAATTCCAGGAAGATTATGACATGTTTAAATTGGTTATAAAAGTTTGGAAATTTTGGGAGATTATCATTATATTTATTTGATTGCAAGTTATGAATTTTAGAATTTATACTGGATGTTGCATTTGGAGATTCCTTATGTATCGCATTGTTGAGTATTTGAGGAAAGAGAAAATCGAGTTATAAAATCATTGATGGATAAATGTTAAATTTAAACTTTGTGGGACGAGATTTACATTTCTATATGTGCATTGATTAAAAATCAAATTAGAGGAGTGGATATTGAATTCTGGGTATTGAATTATTAACTAAAATCTTGGGGAAATCTTGATAAAAATGGACTTTGATTTTATTCTGAGGATTTTCAGGAATGCAATAAATTCAAAATTTTTGAAAATTATGGAAAGACATCGTGGATTATTACCTGATTTCGTGGTTGATGAATTTAAATTTGAGGGAAATGATAATGTGTATGATTAAATGCTACTTTGAGGATTTTAAATTTCGAGGACGAAATTCTTTTAAGGAGGGTAGACTTGTCACTACCACATTCCGAAAACAGGGGTATTTTTAACTTTTTATAATATTTAATATTATTGTAGTTATAATTAATTAATTGCATGATAGTATATTTGATTTTTAATAAATGATTGTGTGATGTGTAATTAAATATAGTATTAGATGCACTGTCCATTTATTTTGAGCTAGCAGACTTGACCTAGAAGCCAGTAGACGAACACCTGTCAGAATTATGGAATTTTTTGTATTTAGTTATTTATTTAGAATTTTAAATTCTTGGAGTTTGTATTTAATTACCATATTTTATTTAATATTTTTGCGCATTGCCTTTGCTTCGATAATTGGAGCAGTATCCTGACTTTTGTCTTCCAACAAAATTCACAATCTTACCCTAGACATGTCCGCCTTCCATTCTGCTATTTTTGTAACTCATAATTATGCTCTCTGTACATTATTTCTGGCCGCACAAAAATTGTCGCGGACGTTATTTAAAAAATCCTTATTTTGTATCGTTGTGCGTTCCAATTTAAATTGGAGACAATCTTGACCTATTTTCGTGCGGCCCAAATTAGGGTAATATTCTGTTCTGAGTCTTCTTCATTATTGGTATTGATGACCTGACCTGATTTTGGCCCCATGTACTCCTAATTAATTTTTGAACTCAACTTGCATTTATTTCTAATTAAATTGAGGATACCATTTTATCTGATTCTGAAATTCCAATTTAATTCCAGTGCCCTGCTAATTGAGCCAATACCGATCTTACAGTGCCCCCTGACCCTACAAAACACCGGACAACGAATCGCCCGCCAAATTTTCGTCATTTTATGTGTTTGTGCAATTTCTCGAATTTTAGGGGGCTAATTTGCAAATTGGCATTTTTGGTGTCAACACCCATTTGTTAAAACCAATGAGGAATCCCTAATAATTTTAATTAGCCTCTCACCCTCATCCCCACATGAATTATTTTCTCCATGTCAAATCTGGACCCCTCATTTAAAGGGGGTCAATCACCACCCTTCATCACACCCTCTCCTCTATATAATGTTAAGTCACATCAACCCTAATCCCTAGAAACCTAGGTTTCCCCAACCAAGCCTCCATCCCCCTCTCCAACGTAGGAATTCCTGTCTTCCTTCCCTTCTCCTTCTTTTTCTTCTTCTTCTTCTTCTTCCTCTTCTTCTCCTTTTCATTTATTTGATTTTTCAAATTTAAAGAAGGGGGGAACTTGAAGTTACTGTTCACCGAGTTTTCCCCGTTCAGATCCACCTCGGCCACCCTCTGGCGCCGGCGGCGCTGCCATCAGCCAGCCTCCGATCCTCCCCGCATCTACTGTTCCCAGCCGGCCAACTCCCCATCCCCGCAGTTCCTGTTCACCCGGCCATTGTCCGACCGCTGCTAGCTCCGGTCAGTTCCTCTAAGCTGCCACGAGCACCACCACCCGAGTTCGACATTCAGCCACTTCCTCCACCTGTTCCTCTCCGGACCCGGCGGCGCTGCTAACTCCGGCCATCTCCACCTATCACCACCTACATCTACACCACCATCTCCATTAATATCTAACCCCACCTCCATTATCATCATCTCCTAGCCACCACCACCCCGACAGAGACTCCGGTGAGCAGCCGAGCAGCAGCCCCGCGCTCGAGACCCCCGTAGTCCGGCCATCATCCTCCTCCTCCTGATCAACTCCGGCCGACTTCCTCTGCAGTCCGGTCGGCCAGCGACCCCAAGCCTCTGTGAGTTCTTCTTCTTCTCCCCTTTCTTCTTCTTATATATATATGTATATATATATATATATATATATATATATATATATATATATATATATATATATATATATATATATATATATATATATATATATATATATATGTATATACATACATACGTATGGGTATATATATAATATATGTATATGAGTTATTTAATTAATGTGTATAAATATAGGATTATGAAATACATATACGTATATCTGTGTGTATGTGTATATTAATATACAGGTATATAGTATAGTTATTATTTGGTATAAATATATGGTATATATATATTTTGCATATGTATTCTAGTATAGATACATATTAGTATATGTGTATGATTAATTAATATGTATATGTATATATCTAATTAATGTGTAGATATATATATATATGTATATAAATACGTATATTTGTGTATTGTGTATGTGAATTATGTGCATGTGTGTATTAGAATAATACTTAGTGTATATGTATTCACATACATATATGTATTATTTTGGTATATTTTATATAGATAAAATACGTATTTTGGTATAAATGTATAAATATGTAAATACGTATTTTGGTAATTGGTATATATATATATATGTGTACATATATATATTTATAAAAATATAGTGTAATTTTTTCTAATTGTATATAGTATACGTACTATTTTGGTATATGTACAAACATATATATGTATGTATTTTGGTATAATTATATATTGGTAGAGTATATATTAAATTAATACATTGGTATAAATATGTGTACCTATATATATATATACATGTATAAACATATTTTTGGTATGTAAATATATACAATATAAAACTGTATTGATATATATACATATGTACTTGTAAAACATATTTTGGTATATGAAAACAAATGTATATTTCACTAGTACATATATATGTATACATGTATATTCAGTAAATGTATATTCTTAAATATAGTTGTTATGAATGTTATATGTGTTATGTATATTTATTTATGTATCTATCTACTAGGTGATCCTAGGTGACCAGTATCATACCTAGAGAAGTCCCGAACTCAGTATTTTTAGACTGTGTTAGCATAGCATCTGATGCAAATGTGGTTTTGCTTGTGATATGTTTATAGGACTGTTGGTTTACCCAGGGGATACTCTGGAACAGGACACCAATAATTACCAGCTAAGGACCAAGGCAAGTACATTCGCTGATAATTTCCAATTTCTTGATAATTTCTATAAGTTCAATAATCTTGAAATGTTACAACTGAATCTTTGACACTGTGCTACACGGACTAGTATAGCTTGGATCTGCAGTCATGAGATGTTACCTTGATTATCGTATTGACATTATACACGACATGTATATTAGACATCGTACATGATAAACTGGACTTGCTCGTGTATCGTGACGTGTCATGGTTGGATTCACAGTACTAGTTGGGGGCGGGGAAGTAGTTAGTAATAAATGTGATCATAACCTCTTATTGTAGTGTAGAACAATGTAAGTGTTAATCATGCTCTTCACCCATGATTAGCCAGGCCCTATAGCTATCGTACATGTTCCGAAGCCGATCACATTTTGAAACTACTATTTTAAACACTTAGAATAGATTACAGTTCCCTATTTAAATTATATACTACATCACCCGTATATGATACTGTTCCTTGTTCTTTTCATTTTCATACATGCACTGACTGTATCATATTGCCTATTGCCTGTCTCTTTATATTGCCTGTCTCTCTTTAATTGCCATTGCATTTATTTCATTGTCTTCTCAGTAGCTAGCATGACATATTTATTACTTTATAGTCCTTATCAATTAAATGGAACCGTTATTTGAGATTGTGCTTTGCTCCTTCCTGACTGAAAACATTTTTCCAGACTATGCCTTAGAGGACCGCTGTCCGACACTTTATGGACCATATGGTGAGTAGCTGCAGACTTGGTAGTAGTTGTGATTCCGGGAGGTCTAGCCGAAAATTACTATTTTGTTAGTTCTTTAAGTAGACTATTTGGTACCGGATTTGTCTCCGGCAATTTTTGATGACTGGGATATTGTTGAGTTTGATTATTACTTTAGACTTGTGTTGTATTTAATTTTGTTTCGCTATCTTATCGTGCTGTCATCCTGTGATTAAGTATGTGTTCAATTTATTGTGTCATCCGTGCCTCCTTATGGAGATTGGATGCTTGTGTGAGATTGGCTAGATAGTATCAAGACCTTGACAGCGTTCTACCGTCGAAGCTGCGGCGTAGGCTGGACGTACCCACGCACTCGTGCCCCTAAACCGGGTGCGGGTCGTGACAGGGCCCTCCGACTCAAGTACATATGGGGGTGGACTTACCACCATCCAACGCAAACAAGGAGCCTGTTCTAGATCAAGAATCAGCAGCTCCCCCACTTCCTAATTTGGAGAATGTATTGCCTCCTGTTGAAGTGGAAATACAACCGATCTCTCACCACTCTGCAGTCCTTCCACCTGCTGAAGATCCAATATAGGCAGTGCGGGAATTAAAAGCCCAATTTGATGCTTTGAAGCACAAAGATCAGTTCAAGAAATTGGGAATCAACCAGCCGTACCCAGCTATCTGGGACGAGGTCCCTTTCCCTCCTAAATACAAACCACAGACTATGGCTTTGTTTGAGGGAAAGACATCACCGAGCCAGTACATGAACTACTTCAGTATGATGACTGTGTTATTACAAGGGAATGACGCCCTCCTCACTCGGGTGTTCAAGGGCTGTCTCTCGGGAGTGGCTTATCAGTGGTACCATAGTCTTGCGGACAACTGCATAGCTTCCTTTGAAGATTTCAAGACTTTATTCTTCGTACGAATCTACGAAGGAGGGATGGACATGTCTATGTCCTCTCTCATCGAAGTGAAGCAGAAGGAAAAAGAGAACGTTCACACTTTTATCGAACATTTTCGTCAAGCCACTTTGCAAATACCTCCCGGAGTTCCAGACTCGGCATTGGTGGACATTTGCAGGAAGAACCTTCTTTCGGTGATCTCGGTGTTCACAGGTCCATATCAGTTCCATGATTGGCCCTCGTTCATCATCTCAGCGGTAGCCGCTGAGGACAACAGTCGGAAGGCGCGTGATAACGGCATCATGATCTCTGCTTCCGATAGAGGCAAAAGGTCATCCTCCAACAGCGACCATCCCCGAGGTTCCAAAGGAAAAGAAGCTCTGGCGATCAATACGTCCAGGCCAAAGACTGCGGCAATCACACAAACGAAACCGGGGACTTCCAGGCCCATTGAAGTATACTCTTTCGATGACGACGATATTTCGAGCATATTCGAGTGTCTCGTCAAAAGCGGCAAGATTACCCTCCCTGAGATAAAGCGGCCTAATGAAGTCGGCAGTACTAATAACCCCAAGTACTGCATTTTCCATAGGTACATACATCACCCCCACAAAGGCGTGTTATGTACTGAAGAGGAAGATCCAGGAGCTGATCGATGCTAAGGCCATCGCTCTGCGCAACAGCGAGAAGACGGTCACAGCCAACATGATCTCCCTGCAATTTGGCAATCTACCTCCCCAAGAAGTTCCGGATGGTGTTGTACCTATTTCTCGGACAACGATGAACATCGTTAATCTCTGTCCAGCCAGAGGTCAAAATCATGACCTAGTACCACTAACTACCAAGCGAGGCAAGATTATGTGGGTTCATCCAGATCTGGTGTCAGAGATCGAGGAAGAGACTCAAGCTGCTAAGGCTAAGTCTAAGAAGAACTCGAAACGTAAACCATGTCACATGGTTACAGTACACTCGACATCAGAAGATGAGATCTTGGCTACAGGAACCCGTTCAGGGAAAGCCTACCTCAAGGACTATGGAGAAAGTCAGGAAGAAGCATCGACAGACACTCCAGCTGCCAAGCCTTCAGAACCGGAACCTGTCATACTAGAGGTCGGTCCTTCGAGACCAACTTTGGCAGATAAGGGGAAGCAAAAGGAAGTACGCTTCAATAAACCTTTGAAGAATATTCAAAGCAAAGGTTTAGAGAAGCCGTATAACTTCGATATCCTGGCCCAGTTGGCTCATACACCAGCCAGATTGTCCATTTTTGAATTACTCAGGCTCTCTAAAGACACTCGTCAAGCCCTGAGTGAATCATTAATGCAGGCGGAGGCATACTTGACCCAGCTCAAGTCTCCTGATGAAGAACCTGTGGCATATCCTCAATGCCATAGTGTGATGGAGGTGGTCCCGAATATCACTTTCACTCAAGATGACATGTTGTTGAAACACAACAAGCATGACAGACCCCTCTATTACACTGGATATGTTGGTTCCATAGAGGTTGACCGGATTCACATAGATCCGGGATCATCGATCAGCATCATTCCTCATAGTCTGCTCAGACCGCTGAGGATTCCTACCAGCGAATTGGCTTACACTACCACTACGATCGTAGGTTTCAACGCCAGAAAAAGTAAGCCGTTGGGGAAGATTCATTTGAGGATCCAGATTGGCTACCTCAGATCAGTAGCTATATGTTATGTTATTGATTCAGAGGTGTCCTACAATATTCTGCTGGGTAGACCATGGATCCACGACCACAACATCGTGTTTTCGACTCTACATCAATGCTTTAAATATGTAGATGCCCAAGGAATAGTACAAACGGAGTTTGCTGACCTTAACCCGTTTAAAGGAGTAGAATCCTACTACTCTGATGCCATGTTGTACACCCAAGACTACATGGAGGAGGTGTCAAGCAAAACAGATGAGGAATCCCACCGGGAGCCAGAAGAACCCTCTGCCGAACAACCTCTGTCAATCAAGGTGAAAGGACGAACTACTCGTCCGAAAGCCATGGAGCCCATGGCTATCCACCTGAACAAAACCCGGTCAGGAAAAGGAGGTGATCCTCTAGTGATCACTTTGAACCAGAAGCCTCCGCCATTGGTCATCAACCTTCGGCGCAACAAGCAGCCGATTGATGTAAATACAACCAGAAACATGGTTTCTGATGATAATAAAGATCCTCTTTTCCAGTACATTGACGCTCAAATTCCTGAGCAGGAATCCTCTCCCCATAACAATATAGAACCTATAGCACAAAAATTCTTGAAAGCTATAGATTCCTATCATCCGTATGTGTGGAAAGTGGCGTCATCATCTAATGTCATTACAATATATGGACCACATGAGGATTCTATCTTCATTGTCCCGCCTACTCGCAGCAGTCAACATTCAATAGTCTTCGGTCGCATGCGCAATGAATCGACTGTACAAGAAGATTCTTCCAATGACGATGCTGGTAAAATGCAGGTTCACAGATATAGCCCGCAAGCTTTGAAGATTATGCAAAGTATGGGTTACGACTTGAAGCTGGAACCAGGTCTCAACTACGGGAGAGGCAGACGAATGTCGTTGCATGGTGATCCCTACTGTCAACGAACTCATTTCGGGTTAGGGTATACCATCTTCCTTGCAACTTCTGAGTCAAATGAGGATATCTTTTCCTCTTCTCAAGATGGCTCACCGTCCTCCGGCTCATCATATGATAATCTCGAACGAGCATTATCAGTAAATGCGGTATTGATAGATTCCGTCGAAGCAGACGAACAAGAATCTGAACCGTTTGAGAATGACTCTTGGGCTCAGCAAATGGATACACAGTGGGAACTCCGATTCGAGCAGAGAGAACCTTCTACTGAAGATAAAGTTATCCAGATTGATGTCGGGGATGAACTTTTGCCAAAGCCGATATTTATCAGTAACAATCTTTCCGAAGAAGAAAGGAAAGAAATGGTTCAGCTGATAAAAGAATATATCGACGTCTTTGCGTGGAATTATGAGGATATGCCAGGTCTTGATCCAAAAGTGGCTACTCATAAGATCAATATATTACCCAATTCGAAGCCTGTGAAGCAACATCAGCGTCGGTTTCGCCCGGATATGATGGACACCATCGAAGATGAAATCAAGAAGTTGATAGCCTGCGGTTTCATCCGGAAAGAATAATATCCCGACTGGGTCGCCAATGTTGTTCCGGTAATAAAGAAAAATAGGAAAGTACGTGTCTGCATCGATTACCGATATCTGAATGCAGCCTGCCCCAAGGATGAGTTTTCTCTTCCCATCACAGACGTCATGATCGATAATACATGCGGTTTCGAACGCATATCTTTCATGGACGAATTTTCAGGATATAATCAAATCAAGATGCATCCTGAAGACGAGAAGCATACAGCCTTCCGGACACCATTAGGGGTATTTTGCTATACGGTCATGCCCTTCGGACTGAAAAATGTCGGAGCTACATACCAACGAGCTATGAGTAACATATTCCATGAGCATTTACGCAAAACAGTGGAATGTTACGTAGACGACATAGCTGTCAAAAGTCGCCACAAGGATAATCATATCCAAGACTTGAAGAAAGTGTTCGAGTTGATGCGCCAACATCAACTCAAAATAAATCCTACAAAGTCCTTTCTGGGTATATCCAGTGGCAAATTCCTGGGATTTATCATAACCGCCAAAGGCATTCAAGTGGACCCTGATAAAGTCAAGGCCATCTTAGAAATACGACCACCCCGTAATCTGAGGAAACTCAGGAGATTTCAAGATCGTCTGGCTTATATCTGGAGATTCATATCCAACCTCTCTAGGAGATGTCAGCCTTTTTCTTGTCTCATAAAGAAAGGTGTATCCTTTGTATGGGACAAAGCCTGTCAGCAAGCATTTAATGATATCAAATGCTACCTCACTAATCCTCCAGTTCTAGTGCCTCCCGTCATAGGAAGACCTTTCTTGCTGTATGTTCGAGCAATGGATCATTCTCTGGGAGTTCTCCTCGCACAGAAGAACGATGAGGGTCATGAACAGGCTATATACTATTTAAGCAGGATGATGGTCGGAGCTGAACATCGGTACAATCCAGGGGAAAAAGAATATTTGGCCCTAATGTTCGCCATTCAAAAAACGCGATACTATGTTACAGGCCAGACTATTCATATCATCTCCAGGATCAATCCTCTTATCACCAAGCAACGATCGAAGTCCATCAAAGGCCAAGCATTGGCTGATGTTATTAACACCGTATGATATGGTGTACGTCCCCCAGAAGTCCATCAAAGGCCAAGCATTGGCTGATTTTCTAGCTGCTCATCCGATTCAAGAAACCTCCAAACTATATGAGGACATTCCCGACGAAGTTGCAGAATGTAATTCTGTGATGGAGAGTGAGGCATGGCAACTATTCTTCGATGGCGCCTCTAGGACTAGTCCCAGGGGAAACGTGGTTTCAGGAGTAGGAATTGTCCTGGTTACTCCTGAGAAACTCGTCATCTATCGAGCTTATTCTCTTAGCGAGCCCTGCTCTAATAATGTGGTGGAATATAACGCCCTACTAATCGGGCTCCAAGTCGCTAAAGAATTAGACGTCAAATACCTGGAAGCTTTCGGTGATTCTCTGCTGATCGTCAATCAAGTCAGAGGAATATATGAAGTCCGAAATCCAGACCTCATCCCTTATCACCAAGCAACGATCGAAATAGCCATATCTTTTAAAGGATTCTTCCTAGAGCATGTGCCTCAATCTCAGAATCTGGAAGCTGATGCCCTAGCCAGTCTAGCTGCAGATTTAGCTATTCCTATAAGAAGGCAGAATTCGGTGATCCTTCTTAACAGAGATTTATTCTGTGTGAAAAACAAGTTTCACTTAGAACGCAGCTACGCTGTGAATACAGATCTTCCAAAGAGAGACTGGAGAAGTCCTTTTATAGATTTCGTAGCATATGGAATCTTGTCGGAAGACCCTAAAGAAGCAGTACCCGTCAAAAGACGATCATTACGCTTCTATTTCGATGCATCTTCACAATGTCTATATCGTCGAACTTATGACGGACTATTATTACGATGTCTCTCTGGTGATGAAGTACAGCGGATTATCTGTGAAGCTCACGATGGCGTATGTGGAGCGCATCAACCCGGTCCTAAGCTACATGATCGTATCAGGAGGATAGGTTATTACTGGCCTACTATGATCACAGATACAATAAAATATACAAGACAATGCAAAGCCTGCCAGGTTCATGCAGATTTTATACATCAACCTTCTGAATATTTACATCCTACAGTAGCATCATGGCCTTTTAAAGCATGGGGTATGGATATCATTGGTCCTATTCACCCGTCTTCTTCCAGAGGTCACCGGTTCATATTAGCTATCACGAATTATTTCTCTAAATGGGCAGAGGCGATCCCCCTAGCTGAGGTGAAGACATCTAACGTGATCAGCTTTATTAAGCATCATGTTATTTATCGCTTTAGGATTCTTCGAAGGATAATTCATGACAATGGGCCTCAATTTATCAGCCAAGCGTTTCACCGATTTTGCGATAAAAATCGGATACAAAATGTGGCCTCTACGGTATACAATCCTGCTGCTAATGGTTTGGCGGAAGCTTTCAACAAAACCATTATCAAACTCTTGAAAAAGTTCATCTCTTCAAACAAAAGAGATTGGAACGAGAAGCTAGGAGAATGTCTCTGGGCATACCGCACAATGGTACGAGTACCGACGGGTTGTACTCCATTCTCATTGGTTTACGGGAGCGAAGTAGTTCTCCCCATCAAAATTCAAATTCTGTCACTCAGAATAGCAGTGGCTAATGAATTGACACAGGAAAAGAATGACCTATTAAGGCTTCAAGAGCTAGAAGGATTAGATAAAAAATGCCTCCAAGCTCAACAGCGCATCGCGTTCTACCAGGCACGCATTTCCAAAGCTTTTAATCAAAAAGTGAAGAAAAGAGTGTTCAAAGTTTGCGAGCTAGTTTTAGCTGTGAGAAGGCTAATGATTATTACTCACAAGAGTAAGAGTAAATTCTAACCCAAATAGGAAGGCCCTTATGTGATCGAAACGACGTTCTCAAATGGCGCTTACAGATTAGCCAAGCCTAATGGAGACTTGTTAATGGCTCCTATCAACGGCAAATTCCTGAAGAGGTACTATGCTTAATCTCCTTTGCTCAAACGGAGTATGGTGAAGATCTCATTCTGACAATACTACTTCCAAAATAAAACTAGTTGGAGCATATTCTATCATGTCCATATAACCTCTGAATAGATATGTTCAACTAATTTGAAACTTCAAGACCTATCACGTCCATATTACCTCTGATAGTGTTTTGTGTACAAATTTTAGTTAGAGCATATTCTATCATGTCCATATAATCTCTGAATAGATATATCCAGCTGAAGCTTACCGAAAGTATATCACGTCCATATTACCTCTGATATCACTTTCACCCTAGCCTGTCATTTATATTCCAAAATGATGGGTCCACAAAGTCAGATAAAGTCTCTTTATTATTCCCAAAAAGAGCAAAATTACATATAAAAAAGCAAAAAGGTACATTATTTGGGAGATGCAGTTAAGTCGCGAATCTGCCGTGCCAGAGCAACCATTCTCTCATCCCTGGAGTTCAAGACATCGGCGCGAGCCCGCTTCAACCTTACTGCATCATTGTTCAAAGCAGATAGCTCGGATCGAGCAAGTACAAAACCTGTGTGGATGACACCTACATGTGTCAGGTTCTGCTGAGCAGTCTCCATACGATCCTCCAGCACATCTCGGGTTGCCGACAAAGAGAGAGCCTTTGCTTCTGCTTGAGCGAGCTCATCTTTCAATTTGCGGACCCTCGTTGTCTCTTCCTCATATTCGGCTTCACACTGAGTCAGCTGGGGAATGACATACTCCAATTCGGTACGCTCTTGATCCATCTCCTGCTGCTGTTCTTGGACGAATTTGTTCAGGGATTCCAGTTGCCTAGCAAGCTCTGCAGTTAAGGAGTCATACCTAGCTTAAACGAGACCGTCAATGTTGCCTCAAGATAGTTGCAAATAATCGTTAATGGGTTATTACAAACCATTAACTATCTTCTCCAGTGTGTCAGCTCTTCCAGTGTCGTTGAAATCTCTGATCGGCACTATCGCAAACTGGGAGGACCTCCTCAGAGCCTCGAAGCCTAGATTCTTCTCCAGCACCATTGATATCAGCGTTTTTAAGGTGGTGTAGAAAATACTAGTATATTGCTCAGTCAGCATGGCTAGATCCGAATGGACGCTGGGAGTGGCTACAATATCGGTGAATCCCCCTCCAGGTATGATTGTAGACGATGTTGCCACAGTCGTCACCTCAACAGATGGTGCAACAAAAGAAGAAGCGCCAACAACGGACGAAGTGGCCGGCGTACTCAAAGGAGGCATTGTCGTAATGATAGGCTCATCCTCCTCTCGAGATATCGGAACTGTTTCAGGCGAGCCTGCACCCGAAAACGTTTCCTCTTTAAAATTAGGCACCTTCATGTCATCAGCAGGAGCTGAAACAGAGCCAAAAGGCGCGTCAACACTGCCCTCCATGTAGATGTCTTCCCCTGAAAAGAAGACAAGAGAAAGTTAATATCAACATGATGTTAATTTTTCTAAAAGAGGCATAAAGACGACATTTACCCATGGCCGATGGTATATATGTCGCGTCGGCGGCCAGTACAGCTAAATCATTTCTTAATGATGCTAAGCGAGCTGTCATACCTGGAGAAGGGGGTGTGTCAACTGACATTGGCAGGTATTCTTCCAAGTCTTCACCCAGTTCCAATCGAGGTCCATCAGGTGGAATGTCGCTGGGTATACTTACAGACGCGGCAGAGATTTCTTCCGTTGCTGATCTGGATAAAGATATCCTTATTTTGTTCGGCCTCGAAGGCGATCTCGTACCACTACCTGAAGCGGTAGTAGCGACAGCAGCCACGAGCAAAGATTCTCCGGCACTGCCAGCCGAAACTGTAGAGGCTCCCTCTCTAAAAGGCGAGGAACCTCTAATCAAAGGATTGTCCCCAACAGGGGAAACAGCAGGCTCACTTCTAGGAACCTCAGAGTGGGAAGTCCTGACAGGATCACCAACCGTCTTCTTCTTCTTGCGAGGGGAAGTCTCCTTCAGAACAGGAGTCCTTCGCTTACCAGAGATAACCAGAGGCCCTGCAGGTGGAGGTATTTTGCCTCTCGGTACTGCCAACAAAGGCTCATCTGGATTGACAGAATCCTCACCCTCGTCAGAGGAAACTGATGGGACTTCATCTCTTCCCACCGACTTAGAATAGGGCATCCTAAAACTTCCACGTATATCAAAATTGTGATGGAAGGTATTGGTTGCCACATAAAACTGGACATACGAATGGAGGATGTGCAACTCCATGGAGAGTGAAGTCGCGGGCACAGCAAAAGCTGCTCCAGTACAACCCATTATGAAGTACCGCCATCCTCTCGCTCCATCAATAAGTCCACCCCTGGACTTGAAGCTGGTGACGGCATTGCCCACGTGCAATTGGTCATACCCAAACTGCCTGGTGAACCAACTAGGCAGGTAGGGCTCCAAGAAGCATTGGTCTTCACTTCTGTACAATAAATGGGAAGGTCTAATACAGACCAACCAATTAAAAGCTTCAGGAGAAAGAATGGTCTTCCCTTCACCTGAGTCCTGAAGCCTGCTCTCCTGTTGATTGAGATGTACAGAGGGGACGGTACAGAAGAGCTTCCAGCTGTGACTAAAATTTAGTGCCCGTCGACAGTCTAAAACTGTGGTCACGTTCCAGGTAGAATTCTTGTAATTCAACAAGAAATTACTCCTCGAACTACTGCCAGAGTCGGGAGACATCACTCTGGGGTTATGGAGAATTAACCATCCCATCAAATACAGGAATGGTAATTCTACCCTGGGAAAGCTGTCACGCCGAGTTTCATCGGCAAGCAGCCCATCAGTATGGCCCTCAGGCCAGCTTGTATGTGGCATACCATGGCAGGAAGCAAGCCCAGTCTTACCCCGAACACCAGACGTACGACAGGCCATAAGTTGTTGCGGTGAATACGATCCGCAGATGCAATGCCGGGTACCACCAATCGGCGCAGCCATATAGAGAGGAAGCCAGCCAGTTGAGCTTCCTTGGACAGAGGCTTGCCGCAATGCCTCAAATAACTGTAGGCTTTAGTGCCCGCAGGATATTTTCCTATCCCTTCATCAAGAATCTGATCTGAAGCTCCAGCGTCTTCCATAAGATCATCGACTACCTGAGCACTAAGCACGCTCAGAAAGCTCAAAGGCCTATCCCTGCTATCCACGACTTTGTCTGGCTTAGCAGTCCTAGCCTGATGGAAGAAGAGGTAGGACGCCCATTTGTTAGTATAAGCCAAATCAGAGGGCTCATTATAAAAGGCGGTGCACGCTAGATAGTGACACATCAGCTCCTGGTACACTGCCACTACCCGAGGGTCTGTATCTCCCAGCTCCCGATTTGTGGGAACATAGTCTTCATAAGGAGTATCCCCCATTGGCAGTCTTAAAATCTCTGCCATTTCGTGAAGGGCCAATCCCAACTCCCCTAGTAGAGTGGCGAAAGTCCTGGTAAGTGAGATATATCGCTCCATCAAAGCCAGAAACAGGTTGGGGTTGAGAGGTAACCCAACACTGGTGGCATTCACAGCCGCGTACAGACCAAAGCCAGAAACAGGTTGGGGTTGAGAGGTAACCCAACACTGGTGGCATTCACAGTCGCGTAGAGACCAATGCTCTCCAGCTCAGTCTGAAAATGCTTCAGGGCCCAGTCAGCTAAACGAGCCCATCGAAGATTTGTAGGGGTAACCCACCCATTTGTCCGAGGATTAATCTTAGGGTATACTCCTCCATGACCCATAAAGTCATTACAGAAAGTCGGTAATTGGACTGGTTGGATCAGTGAAGTGCTTCACTCGGGACACTGCCCGGATACAATCCCCTGAATGGCATGACCGAGCCGGAAGGGCAGCTTACAAATGACCCTTGGTCGGATCCTTTCTGGTAAAATATCTTTCCCGGTTGGCCGTAAAGATTGGGAGTCAGAGTCCACGACATACTCCTGGGATGTGTGGCATGGAAGAATGCCGAGATAGGATAATCTCTCAGCATCCTGGGCAGATACAGGACCAAGTCCCCGGCAGAAAAAACCCAGAGTTCTTTCTTGGGCTTCGTCTGGGATTGTTTGTCAATCATATCCCCGAAGAGAAAAGCCGGTTTTATATATTGTGCCCCGTCTATATACGCCAGGGACTCTCCATTGATCATGATCAACAGCATTCGCTCTCCTTGAGACGATATCAGGATTCCCCTTCCTTCAGGATATTGGGGTCTAGAAATAGGAAATATCACATGGGATAAATCCTTCAGGTAATTGGAATACAGCATCCCAGCAGCAGAACCCATTACCTCAGCCAACGGAGATGTATGCAAGTTAACTACAAAGTGCAAGAAAAATACGTCAGTTTCTATACTAGACCTCATAATCTTGCAACTTATGCCAGAAAGCAACAGTCTGTGCTTTTACGCCAAGACTGTAAAAACTTGACTTTTTACGCTGGAATCTTATTCCAAGGCGTAAAATTCAAGATTGGCAGTATACACAAAAATCTGACAGTCTGTGTTTTATGCCAGATTGCCAAAGTTTGAGTTATTACGCCGGAATTCCCATCCAGAGCGTAACACTCAAAGTTTGTAGTATACACCAATTTTCGACAGTCAAAGCTTTTTACGCCAGACTGCAAAAATATGGAGTTTTTACGCTGACACATTAGAAATGTGGGCGTAAAAGATAAAACATCTCTGTGCATCATCTTCCTCGAAGAGGCTATCAACACAGGAAATGACCTAGCGCGTTCACGTACAACGTGTGCGAAGGGTTTTCTTTGTTCTTGTCATCTCAAAAAAGCTCTACCTTTAACGCCCGGTGCACAGCTCGTCGGTGGGACACTTCGTTCAGAGCGGGGCTAGCCCTGCCCGACGGGAGTCGCTCTTGCTTGGGCAGAGGAGCGAGAAGAAGAGGCAGCCTTCTTTCCCTTAGAGGAGGAAATTGGTTTTGGGGCCATTGCTAAAAACTCAGGATGCTCAGAGAAGAAACGAAGGAGAGAACTCAAAGAGACGAAAGTTTTCTTTTTCAAAAGACAGGTGAAGAGTCTTCTCTCTGAAAACCTTGGGATATATAGAGAGTTCAGATGGACTCCTCAAATCCCTAATCAAATTTGATATTTAATATTCGGTTATGATTAGGGACTACGTCAGCCTATTACTCAGGGAAGGTGGACAGTCAGCGAATTCAAAAAAGTTTTCGTGCAAAGCAGATTCTTAATTTTACGCCAAGGAGCTTTTTATGCTCGGCAGCTACAAATCTACGATTTTACGCTCAGAGGCTATAAGTCTATGGTTTTACGCCCGGATGCTTTTATGCTCGGTAGCTTTTACGCTCGAGAGGCTACAAACCTATGACTTCACGCTCAGAGGCTACAAATCTATGATTTCACGCTCAGAAGGTTTTTACGCTCAGAGACGACAAATCTACGACTTCACGTTCGAAAGTTTTCTTTTCAGAAGCTACAAATCTACAGTTTCTACACCCGGATGCTCTTATGCTCAGCAGCTTTTACGCTCGAGAGACTACAAACTTATGATTTTATGCTCATCTACATTACAGATCTATGACTTTCCACATATCTGAAAATACGTAGGCCAGAATATGCGTATATCTGAACAAATCTTAAGGCGGTCAATTGCAAGGGTTCACGCAGAAGAGGCTCCTCTTTGACCTCAAAATATCCCAAGTACCCAAAGCATACAGAGATCAGCTTTAAAAATGACTCTTCTTCTTGGGTCGATTGGAAGTTCATCCAGAATCCAGTCTGAATATTTCCTCTACAGTTCAAGATGGCGACTCAGTTTTTGACAGCCATTTATTGCCCTATTTTAAGGGATTTTCAGAAAATTATTCTTGAAGACGATGATCTGAACAAAGAATTCTTCTTATCAGAAGTGACAATTCATAATTCTATGTAACTCCCCGTTCGAAACAGCAGGACAGTTCAAATTTTTGACTTAAATGCTAAACAAGCTTTCTGCGCATCTTCAGTTATACGTAAAAGACAGGACGGGACCAAATACTCTTTCAATCAGAGTCGGCGTAAAGTCTTCCAAATATGTTGAAGCTACACATATTCAGACTTCATCACAGCAAAGAATATGGCAAAATCATCAGATATGCAAAAGGAGATAATTTTATTAAATCATGATTACATATGAGAGAAATCCAGTCTACAAAGGATTTTTTTATCTTCATGATTACATATGAGGGAAATCCCGTCTACAAAGGGTTTCTCATCCCCACTTAAAGATCATGCCCAAAATCTGTTCTGCCAGGTTCTCGTATTGGGGGAGATCTTTATCCGTCTTCTGCAGCAGTTCATCGACTTCCACAGTCGATGAACAAGAAAATGATTAGTGGCGGAAGGATACAACTGGGCCTGTATAAATTATTCAAGAGCCCATCCTCCACACGCCATGACAGATTGAGTTAAAGTTTTAGACCCAACTCAGTACTGGAAGACAGGGCTAGTTTTTTTGCCCTCGTCCACGAACAACGGGAGAAAATACAGCTTGCAAGCTGTGTGGTCTAATGTGACCCTTCCTCTATCCTGGACGAATCGCCATATGAAGTTGCTGATTATCCCGAGCAAAGAAAGCTATGATATTCTTCCATGATCCATCGTTACAGAGGATATTTGCTTGAAGACGCCTTCTTTTTTGGCTTCTTACATGCTGGAAGAACATAATCTTCTTCTTCCTCAAGTCGACCTGACAAAATCCGGCAATCATCTCTGTGTGGTGAAGGAAATATGGAAAGAACAGGGTAACTCCTCAGCCTTTATATAGGCAAAAGAGAACACACCGAATCCCAACAAATCCTCAAAAATCTGCCATGAAATTAGCCTCGAAGAACGAGTCAGACTTGACCGTTTCATGTTTCATTCAAAGTACTTCAAATTACGAGGAATTTGAAAATTTTGAAGGGGGTCTTGTAGAAGCATAAAAAATATGCTGTAGAGTTATACGCAGCATTTTAGTGCTGGACTGCGTAAAATATGACTTAAAAGCCATCGGCGTACAACAGAGCTTTGTCGCTAGTACAGCATAAAATATAAGCTCAAGGACAATCCGCGTAAAGCAGTATTTCCAGGCTGCTTCAGCGTAAAATGGGTATTATACCGCCTCTATGACATAAATCTCATCCGCTTTTAATGCAGCATGGAAGTGTACGAGGAACGCTTCGTATTCCTCGAATGAATCTGTAAGATCATGCAGTGAACCTGACTCCTGACAACGAGTACTGCACAGCTATCCAGACGACGGCTGTAATGATGGTGCGGCACAGAGACCCAAACCGTCGTTTAGTGACATTTTCCTGATACAAAGTACTTTTACGCATACAAGAAAATACGCTGCCTAGTTTTACACAGGCAGATATGAGCTTTTACGCTCAGCAGAAGACAAAACAAACTGTCACGTCAAAAGCTGCTCTTCGTACAGAGCTCGAGGCACGTCTCTGCATTTAATGCTCAGAATGGTGGCAGATCTTCGTACAGAGCTCGAGATACGTCTCTGCATTTAATACTCAGAATGGTGGCAGATTTCTACATTTAATGCACGAGATTTGATTATATCTCCAAAGACTGGGCAAGTCATAATTACGGCTAAAACGTCTACATCATCACCCCTGCACATTACGCCATCAGGCTATTTTTCAGCTAAAGGAGCACGTTATACGCTATCTCCTTGGAATACGCCACCGGGCTATTTTTAGCTATAAGGAGCACGCTGTACGCTATCTCCTTGAAATACGCCAACTCAGGCTATGTTAGCATTTGCGCGTGATAAGGCTATTTTTATTCTCAAGGCCTCAGTCAAAGAAGGAGGAACAGCTATCTTTTACGCTAGTTACCTATCCATACAGCATTAGGCTTCTACGCCTATAAGGCTTCTACGCCTATTTGGCTTCTATGCCAACCTGACAACTATTTGGCTTCTACGCCATGGTGATAGTTATTGGCTTCTACGCCAACCTTTTCTACGCGAGGGGCAGTTACCTACGTGGCTCTCATGCCGTGATCTTCGCAGCAGTTATACGTATTTTCTCATCATGAGACACGCGTCACACGCTTATTCAGAAGATTATTTATATGTGGGTGGCAGTTATTATAACCGTCGCGTAAAAAGTGTCATACTCTCCAATGTTCGACTTTTACGCCGACTGGACGGTTACTGTCACTAAAATCCTATAAATAGAGACCTCTATTGACAGAGGTCCAGGGTCAAAAATTAAGAGAATATAGGTTGAAAGGTCAAAAATTGATTTTTGAGAGAGAAGAATTCATAGCACAGACAGAGAGTAGTGATCGACAATTTTGGCATCGAGCATCCACTCCTTCTTGCAATCTTTGAAGCTTCTTCGTCTTCTACAATACTTCTTCATCAGCGTGTGGTCCAAGGGACAAAGTGATCGACTGCAGATCAGACTCCTATAGCAATATTTACCCAGATTAAAATTTGTACTTAATATCCTCGTATAGGATTAACAGTACTTCTTGTTTGTAAACCTAAGAAAGGGTTTTGTATAAACCTAGTTTTATTTCTTCCGTTTATTATCAAACAATATATATATATATATATATATATATATATATATATATATATATATATATATATATATATATATATATATATATTAATCTTAGCTAACTAACGCAAAGAGGATACCTTGGCTTTAAACTAATACGTATCTTACTACCTACACACCCATCTCGATACTCAAACCCAATACCTTGAGTATCGACCAATATCTTGACATTACCTTGGTATCACAAGGTAAATCAAATCCTAATATATAGCTAACTACCAAAACTAACTATAACTATCATACCAATACTTATATATATATATATATATATATATATATATATATATATATATATATATATATATATATATATATATATATATATATATATATATATATATATATATATATATATATATACTACATATACTAACTTACCATTAATACATATCCATACATAGATACAATACTACATACCTACATATATCTACTAATTTAACAAGTATATAGATATCTAACTATTAAAACTATTTAGTAACTAACTAAAAAACTAACTGACAAGTAACTAATTAGCTAACCAAACTACTAGCTAAACTAACCCCTTACTAACATACCTTGCTGCCCATTGATACTCCGCTGTTGTGCATAGGCTGAATGCAGTGGTTTGCACTCTGCTAAGTTGCTGCACTTGCCTGTTGACATTGCCCTGCTGCTATATATTGTTGTTGGCTCGAGGCTGCTGCCACTGCACTTGATTGCTGCCTGCACCTTGCTGAGGTTTCATCTGCACTAGCTGCTACCCTTGCTCCTCTTCATGTTGTATTGCATAATTTGTTATGCATTAATGAACTTGTTGCTGAGTTTGCTCTTTCTGTAGTCGATGTTGGATGCAGCACACCCTACTAAATGCTGAAACCACTGCAGTGCTTGCTGTGCTAAACTGCTGCTCATTAAGTTGCTACTGCTGCTGTATTTGTTGTTGATGTTGTAGCTCGTGCCACTGTACTGCAGTACTGCTACAAGCTGCTGGCTAACTCACTTGCTATTGCTGTGGTTGCAGGCACTGCTACTAGCTGCTGCAGGCTCTGGCTCACCGCCCACTGCAGTTGCTCGATACTACTGATATTGTACACTGCTCACGGTACAGTATTAGTTCACTGCCCTCTGCTGATGCACTGTGTCCCGATCCTCTCATTCACCTCACTCACACACTCAAACAATAAGACATACATACACACATATCTATGTATTATATACATATCACTAATATAACATATCTATCCATATATGTATCACTAACCAATACATACACGCAACCATATACTATAGATACATAGAGATATCAATATATATATACAAACTCTCATCTACACATACATACATATACATACATATATATATATATATATATATATATATATATATATATATATATATATATATATATATATATATATATATATATATATATAAACATACATATATACATATAGATATCCACATATATATATATATATATCTATATAATACCATAGATATATATATACACATACACATATACATATATATCTACATATACATATATAAACAAATAAACACATATCACTACACCTATACATATAGCTATATATATATCTCTATATAATATAATAGATACATACATATATACATAACCAACAATTATATAATATATCATATCTAATAGATATAAATAAGTTAAATAAATTGAGGCATAATGAATAAACACGTGGAGTGTAACACACCCGTATCACACTCATTCTATGATACGCTTGCGATACGGCTCCACCACACAACCAAACATATCCCGAAGGACAAGAGCAAGTCTTAAATACTAATTATGAATAATACAAACAATTAAATACATAGCTACGTGTTCGTGTCAAGATATGACATGCACAAACCCCCCTGTCGGATAAAAACCCCAAAATCAACCTGTATCGCCAAATTGTCGGGATACAGCCTACACGTATCCAATTGTAGATACGACACTAGTCACACATAAGCAAACACATGTCAATTTAATTTAATTGACCAATTGACAAATACAAGATGTGCCAATCTCGAAATTCTTCCAAAATTGACACAAAATATCACATAACTCTCTCCATATGCCTCCTATGAACCTAATTCCAATTTTTATGGGTAGCCTTAGCATATAGGGTGGTTTCTTATGGTTAAATTATAGATTTAGAACCTAATTAAAGAGAAAAAAAAAGTAAATTGTACCTATTAGGAGATGGATTCCTAATGAATTCCTCAAATTGAGTGAAATAGCCTCCAACTTGTAGATCTTGGCTCCTCCTTGTAGATTCTTACTTCCTCCTTATAGATTCTTGTTTTAGTAGCCTCCAATGAAGAATAGAAAAGGAATTAGGAATAAATTTGAGTATGAATTGGTGTTTAAATAAAAAATTTGGAAAAAAAAATTCTAGATCTAGATTTGATTGACTCTCTCTCCTCCCTAAAGGTGGCCGGCCCCTTGCCCCTCCTCTAAGTTAGTATAAAATATCCAAATTATCTCTTGGGGCCTCTCATGAAGAAATTAATTAAGGAGGGAAGGTTATAGTCTAATTGGTTTCACTAATTAATTCATCTTCCTAATGAATGGGCTTACTATTGGGCTCAATCTAAACTAGAATTAAATGTTGGTCCATGGATCTAAACTAAACTAGTTAGGTCCACTACACAAGTCCAAAAATATATCTAACATCTAATAATAAATAATTAATACAACAAATAATATTTATACATGCACAATATTTAATATAATAATCCTATAATACAAATACCCATGTCAAATTACCAAACTACCCTTAGTTAAAAAAATAAGGGTGACAATCCTACCCACCTTAGAAAAATTTTGTCCTCGAAATTAAGGAATAAACTAACTACCAAAAGCAAACAATATAAACAAGAAAGAATTATACCTTACGGCTTAAACAGATATGGATATCGCTCGCGTATCTCGGTCTCTCGCTCCCAGGTACTCTCTCCTGGCGAGTGATGCCTCCACGCGACGTACATTAAAGGAATTGTCTGGTTCCTTAACATCTTCTCTCTCCGATCCAGAATCTCAACTGGCTGCTCTAGATAGCTAAGAGTAGGACCCACCTCGATCTTCGAGTGATCCAACACATGACTAGGATCTGCCATGTACCATCTCAGCTGTCATATATAAAACATGTTGTGCACTCCCTCTAATGCAGGTGGCAAGTCTAGTTTGTAGGCAACTGCACCGACCATCTCAAGAATACTAAAAGGTCTGATGAATCGTGGACTAAGCTTTTCACCTCCACCAAAATAAATTATGCCACGTGTCAGAGAAATTCTCAAAAAAACTAGACCGCCAACCTAGCATGAAACACAACCTTAGCACTCTGACAAAACAACAACCATAAGCAATGCAAAATAAAATCTATACCTCAAACTCTAATGGTCTCCGGTGGCTATCAACCCAATGTCGCTATCTAACCTGTGCCACTCGAAGTCTATCCCTGATGTGCTTCACCTTCTCAACTGCATCCACTACCATCTCTGGTCCCAATAAATCTCTCTTACCAATATTATCCCATGATAACGGAGTGCGGCATCTCTTTCTATACAACACCTCAAATGGTGACATCTCGATACTGGCTTGGTAGCTATTGTTGTAAGAAAACTCTACCAAGTGAAGATGATCCTCCCAAGAACTACAAAAATCCAAAACACAGGTGTGTAGCATATTCTCGAGAGTCTGAATAGTCCTCTTTGACTGCCCATTTGTCTGAAGATGATATGCGGTACTGAACTTAAGCTGAGTGCCCAAGCTAGTCTGTAAATTCCTCCAGAAGTGGGATATAAAGCAACTATCCCGATCTGAGACTATGCTCACATGAGCTCCATACAATCTGACTATCTGATGTACATACATTTCTATGAGCTTCTCCATAGACGTATCCACTTTGAATTACAGAAAGTGGGCTGATTTGGTCAACCTATCTACGATGACCCAAATTGCATCTTTACCACCTGGAGAACGCGAAAGTCCTGAAATAAAATCCATCGTCACATGCTCCCATTTCTACTCTAGAATGGGTAAAGGCTAAAGCAATCCACCTGGCCTCTGTCATTTCGTATTTACCTGCTAGCAAACCAAACATCTGGATACGAAGCTAGCTACCTCCCACTTCATACCATACCATCAAACGTGACCCCTCATGTCCCTATACATCTTATTGGCAACTGGATGCATAGAGTACTGAGATCGATGCACCTCCTGAAGAAACTTCTCATGCAATGCTCCACTTGGCACACACAATCTGGTACCGTGATGCAATAATCCATTATCTACAATGCTGAAGTCCTCTGCCAGCCCTATCTAGACTTGTGCTCTGATGCTCCTCAGAGACTCATCCTCAAACTGTGCGGCTCTGATTCGGTCCATCAACTCTGACTATACCTGAAGTCCCTACATCTGTGCTGCAACTCCAGGAACTAATACATCAATGCCTAAACTATCAACATTGGCCAATAAATGTTTGTCCCTTTTCAAGTACATAGCCACTGGATACCTGCTCAAGACATATGCGACTGTGTTGGCCTTCCCTGGATGGTACTACAAAGAAATATTGAAGTCCTTTATCAACTCCAACCATCATCGCTGCCTCATGCTAAGCTCTTTTTTGTGTAAACACATACTTCAAGCTCATGTGTTCTGTAAAGATCTCTACCCTCTCTTCATATAAGTAGTGTTTCCACAGTTTAAGAGCAAAAATAATTGCTGCCAACTCTAAGTCATGGGTAGGATAATTCTTCTCATGCGGGAATAATTGCCTAGAAGCATAGGCAACCACCTTCTCATTATGCTGTAATACATAATCTAAACCCTTACCCGATGTATCACTGTATATAAAAAATCCTCCTGCCTCTGATGGTAATGCTAATATTGGAGCTGTAGTTAACCTCTTCTTTAGCTCCTCAAAAGCTGACTGACAATCCTCAGTTCAGACGAACTCTACGTCCTTCCTGGTTAGTCTAGTCATCGGCTCCACAATCCTAAAAAATCCTGAACAAATTTTCGATAATAGCCTGTCAATCTAAGAAAACTCCTGATCTCTGCTACTGAACTCGGGGTAGACTACGACTTAGCTGTTGAAATCTTCTTCGGGTCTACTGAGATCTTGTCTTCTGTAATCACATGTCCGAGGAATTCAACCTTATCAAGGAAGAACTCACACTTCGAAAGCTTGACATATAGCTTCTCCTTCCTGAGGGTCTCTAGAACTATCCTCAGGTACTTCTCATGCTCCTCTGGGGTCTTCGAATATATCAGTATATCATCAATGAATACTACAACAAACTGATCCAAGTACTGATAAAATATTTTATTTATCAGGTTTATGAATACCGTCGGGGTATTGGTCAACCCAAACGGCATCACCAAGAATTCAAACTGCCCATACCGAGTCCTGAAAGCTGTCTTTGAAATATCTTCCTTCTTCACTTTCACCTGGTGGTACCCCGACCTCAAGTCTATCTTTGAGAATACCTTCGCTCCGCTCAACTGATCAAATAAATTGTCAATTTACGGCAACGGGTATTTGTTCTTGATAGTGAGGTTGGTAAGGGCCATGTAGTCGATACACATGCGTACCGACCCATCCTTCTTTGGTACAAATAATATCGGAGCACCCCATGGTGATAAACTGGAATGGATGAAGCTCTTGTCCTGCAACTCATCCATCTGCTTCTTCAACTCTACCAGTTTGTTGTTGTTCACTCTATAGACGTACTGTGATATTGGCTCTGCGCCTGGCACCAAATCTATAGAGAACTCCATATCTCTGTCTGGTGGCAACCCCGGCCACTCCTCCGAAAAGATGTCCATATACTCTACAATCAACGGATGTGGCGGCTCTTTCTCTTCTACCAAATCTCCAAAGAAGTCTCCTTTGCCCTCCTCTGCTGCTCCTCTGACGAACTCAAACTCTGGCTCTCCTGGCACCTGAAACAAAACTCTGCCTCTACGATAATCGATAAAAGCATGACGCCTACTCAACCAATCTATCCCGAGTACTATATCGCAGCTCGGAAGTGGCATTACGAGTAAACATATGCCCAACTCTCAGCCTCCCAAATAAACTCTCTGGTCTTTGCAAACATCACTGACCAGAATAATGTAACCCTCGGTCGTGATCTTGCAAGTCCTCGTTAACGGTTCAGACTTAAGATGATATCTCAGAGAAAAAGATATAGATACAAAACTATGCGAAGCACCGGAATCAAATAAAGTATGAGCTAAAAAAGAATCAAGATAGACTGAACCTGAGATAACATCACCGACTGGCTCCTCCTCCTCAATGGTCAAGGCAAAAGCTTGCCCCTATCGCTGGGCACCTCTCTGTTGCTGCTGGTGCTGAGAAAATTGTTGTTATTATGGTGGTAGAGGAGGTTCTCTCTGCTGTCCCGCTGGTGGTCTCGCGGGTGCTCTTTGTACCTGAGCTCCGCCCTGAGCTGGACGAGCTAAAACTTTAAGACAAGCCCTCAACTTATGATCTTCTGATCTACAGAATAAGCATTGGCCTAATATCATCCTGCATGTATCATATCCATGTCCTTGCTTCTTACAGAAAGTACAAGAAATAGCTGTCCTCTGGATCTAGTGCATCTGCTGTACCAGCGCTCTAGCTGGTCTATGATACTGCTGCCTCGGATGCTGGAAATGTCTCTGGTGCTGCTACTAAAAATAATGCCACTTTATTGGACCCGTGTTGGTACTAGATTCTCCTGTGTCTCTCGGCCTCTTAGAGCCAAGCCCTAGAGCATCCTCTGCTCGCTGTGCCTGTCTCAGAATCTCCTATTAGTAGCAATGGGATCTCCATTCGTATGTGATTTGACCTCCCGGTTCAGGCCCTTCCTGAACTTACTGGCTCTTCCTCTGGGGTTCTTTTCCTCCACAAAGTGACCTAATATATAATACTCCACCGCATACTTATCCACCGACATACCTCCCTAAACGAGGTACTGTAACTGCCTCTCTAGAGATATCAGAGCCACATCTAGAAAGAACTTTTCCTTGAAGAGATCTTTGAAACCTTCTCAAGTAAGTCCTGGTACTGAGATCTTGGGGTCTGTCCTGAACTAAGTCAACGCAATGTCGAACATCATGCACCCCGCTGTCTCTATCTGCAACCTCTCTGGAATCTGCGCCAGCGGTAGATTTCGCTCAATGTCTTCTATCCAATCATCAGCATAAAGGATCACTTCTGTGCCTCTAAAGTCCTTCGGCCCCATCCTTTTGAAGTCTATAATGGTCTCCGGCCTTGGCTGTTGTAGGATAAATGGAGGTGGTGTCATTTGTGGCTGGACTAAGGCGGCTCTCTCAACTGCTGCAAGCGTAATCTAGTGAGCATTCTCAATGCTCTGCCGCATGACCTCTAACTGACGTTGTTGCACCTCCATCATCTGCTAAAAAAGCACAAATATTTACGTCTGATTGACTGCGGATGTTGGGGGTGGAAGATCTCCTGAAACTGTCGGCGCTTTCCTCTGTACCGGAGGTAGAGCACCTCAGAAAGCTGTTGCGAAAATGCCCACCTGGATCGGTGAAACTGACCACCGGAATCTAGGTGCTGGAATAGTGTTTGATGGTGCTGCCCTCAAAGGTGATGAAGTGACTGACCGCGCTAACATGACACTTGAGCATTGGGAATGCGTCTTCGGCGACATCCTGAACATAGATTGAAATAAGGAATCAATATTGAGTATGATACGATATCATCAAAGAAGGACAGAATTTATTCAAAGCAAAGCAAACATTCAATAGATAATGATAGCAAAATATATATTAAAATTGTTTCCTAGTTGTGATTAAGTAAACTCTCAGCCTAAATTATATTGTCTAAAGCAGGCTCGTAGCAGTACTCTAGGTGAGCACTACTATAATATCATTTTAATTGCGACTCTAGGACCTGCATGGGCCACCACTAAAAATGTGTCACGATTCGCACCCGGATATTCGGGCACGAGTTGGTGGGTATGCCTAGCCTACACCGCGGCATCGACGGTAGAACATTGTCTGGGTCAATTCTAACTAACTAACATCTCAACAATATATATATGGTACATGTCAATTATCTCAACTCCAAACGGAGAAATAAAATGGTATCTCACAAATATAACCATACTCAATCAAAATACAAACTAAGAAAGATAAAGCACGAATGAAATAACGAAGAGAAGAATCAAGATACAATCCACAAGTCTGAAATAATATACATGCCATGAATCTCAATGAAGTCTCATACAAGTCTACTAAAATATAAACTAAACCTCCTCAGGCTCTACAACTAAGTCCTCCTAGTCTACAAGAGTATCCTCTAAAGGTATACCATCCTACGGCCCGTAGAATGTAGGACATCGATCTATGAGCCAATCATCAGGGAAAATATATCCAGTTAGGATTAGAGCAAAGTACATACCTCTGAAAACAGTTTAAATACATAATCGAGCATATAAAACAGATAATAGAAAAGAATACAAGATATCTAAACATATGAATAAAATAAACTAAGGTGAACCGGCAATGTACGAGAATGAAGAACAAGCAATATGAATATCTGCAATATAAATAAATAACTGAAATCTAACTAATGTGCCTCATAATACAAGTTCATTATGTGATCGGTTTAGGTTGAATACGATTACAATAAGGTAACTCGATTACATGTGTTGTATATAATAGACATGTACACGAATACACTGGGGCTTTGATCACATAATCAACTCCTACTCCCCCATCCCCAACTAATACCAATGGATCCAATCACAACACATTACGAACACAAATATGGGCACACTACAAACGAGCAGTGTGTGTACACGAATAATCATATTGAACACGAGCAGTGTGTGAACACAAAATATAAATAATCAATACCCAATACAGACGATAAAATATATGTGCAGGAGTACCCGTTGAACATGGTAGAGGATAACATCTCCTGACGGGATCCATGTAGTACCAGTCTGTGAAACCACTATGTCGGAATCAAATATACAGTTCTTGAACATGAGATATATATACACTATTATAAAATAAAAACTAAAAAAAATATACTCGCCTGAGGTCCTGAGCAAGGTGTGTCATTCAATGCCCAAGCTGGTGTCACACAAACCTATATATGGTATATTGCATCAATACAAGGTTCTAGAATGAAAATAAGTTAAACTAGTTCAATTCTAGGTTATGAAGCCATTTCTAAGTCAAAACAGTCAAATTGGGTCAACTCTAGGTAAAACTAGTCAAACTTGGTCAAACTAGCTATTTTTAGGTTGTATGAGTCCAACTCTAGGGTATTAGGTCCATACACTGTAAAACTATGCCACACTAGCTAAGTTAAGATACTAAGATACACACAAAATACCGTATCATAGGATACGCAAGTTTTTGATATAAAAATACTAATTTATATAAATATACAAGATAATACATATATTAATCTTAGCAAACTAATGCAAAGAGGATACCTTGGCTTTGAACCAATGCGTATCTTACTACCTACACACCCATCTCGATACTCAAATCCAATACCTTGAGTATCGACCAATACCTTGACATTACCTTGGTATCACAAAGTAAATCAAATCCTAATATATAGCTAACTACCAAAACTAACTATAACTATCATACCAATACTCTAACTTACCATTAATACACATCCATACATAGATACAATACTACATACCTACATATATCTACTAATCTAAAAAGTATATAGATATCTAACTGTTAAAACTATTTAGTAACTAACTAGATAACTAACTGACAAGTAACTAATTAGCTAACCAAACTACTAGCTAAACTAACCCCTTACTAACATAGCTTGCTTCCCATTGATACTCCTCTGCTGTGCATAGGCTGAATGCAGTGGTTTGCACTCTGCTAAGTTGCTGCACTTGCCTGTTGATATTGCTTTGCTGCTATACATTATTATTGGCTCGAGGCTGCTGCAACTGTACTTGATTGCTGCTTGCACCTTGCTGAGGTTTCAACTGCACTAGCTACTACCCATGCTCCTCTCCATGCTGTGTTGCACAATTTATTGTGCATTTTTGAACTTGTTGCTAAGTTTGCTCTTCATGTGGTTGATGTTGGATGCTGCACATCCTGCTAAATGCTGAAACCACTGCAGTGCTTGCTGTGCTAAACTGCTGCTCGTGCAGTTGCCACTGCTGCTGTATTTGTTGTTGATGTTGCAGCTCATGCCACTACAATGCAGTGCTACTATAAGCTGCTGGCTAACTCACTTGTTATTGATGTGGTTGCAGGCACTGCTACTAGCTGCTGCAGGCTCTGGCTCACTGTCCACTGCAGTTGCTCGATGCTACTGATACTGTGCACTGCTCACGGTACAGTATCAGTCCACTGCCCTCTGCTGATGCACTGTGTCCCGATCCTCTCATTCACCTCACTCACACACTCAAACAATAAGACACACACACACACATATCTATATATTTTATACATATCATTAATATAACATATCTATCCATATATGTATCACTAACCAACATATACACGCAACCATATATTATGTATATATATATATATATATATATATATATATATATATATATATATATATATATATATATATACACTCTCATCTACACATATATACATATACTCTCATACATACATACATACATATATATATATATATATATATATATATATATATATATATATATATATATATATATATATATATATATATATATGTGTATGTGTATATATATATATATATATGTATGTATGTATGTATGAGAGTATATGTATATATGTGTAGATGAGAGTGTATATATATATATATATATATATATATATATATATATATATATATATATATATATATATATATATAAACATACACATATACATATAGATATCCATATATACATATCTATATAATACCATAGATATATATATACACATACACATATACATATATATCTACATATACATATATAAACACATAAACATATATCACTACACATATATATATATATATATATATATATATATATATATATATATATATATATATATATATATATATATATATATAATATAATAGATACATACACATATACATAACCAATAATCATATAATATATCATATCTAATAGATATAAATAAGTCAAATGAATTAAGGCATAATGAACAAACACGTGGAGTGCACCGCAACCGTATCATACTCATTCTATGATACGCTTGCGATACGGCTCTATCACACAATCAAACGTATCCTGAAGGACACGAGCAATTCTAAAATACTAATTATAAACAATACGAATAATTAAATATATAACTACGTATTTATGTCAAGATGTGACATGCACAAACTTTCGTGTCGGAGAAAAACCCCCAAATAAATCCGTATTGCCAAATTATCGGGATACGGCCTACACGTATCCAATTATGGACACGACACTAGTCATACACAAGCAAACACATGTTAATTTAGTCTAATTGACCAATTGACAAATACAAGATGTGCCAATCTCAAAATTCTTCCAAAATTGACACAAAATATTACATAACTCTCTCCATAGGCCTCCTACGAAGATAATTCTAATTCCTATGGGTAGCTTTAGTATATGGGGTGGTTCCTTATGGTAAATTATAGATTTAGAACCTAATTAAAGAGAAAAAAAATTGAATTGTATCTATTGGGAGATGGATTCCTAATAAATTTCTCAAATTGAGTGAAATAGCCTCAAACTTGTAGATCTTGGCTCCTCCTTGTAGATCCTTGCTTTCTTCTTGTAGATCCTTGTTATAGTAGCCTCCAATAAATAATAGGGAAGAAATTGGAAAGAAATTTGAGTATGAATTGGTATAGGAATAAAGAATTTAGAAGAGGAAAAATTCTAGATCTAGATTTGAATGTCAAATGATAAGAGAGAGACTCTCTCTCCTCCCTAAAGGTGGCCGACCCCTTGCCCCTCCTCCAAGTTAGTATAAAATATCCAAATTACCCCTTGGGGCCTCTCATCAAAAAATTAATTAAGGAGGAAAGGTTCTAGTCTAATTGGTTTCACTAATTAATTCATCCTCCTAATGAATGGGCCTACTATTGGGCTCAATCTAAAATAGAATTAAATGTTGGTCCATGGATCTAAACTAAACTAGTTAGGTCCACTACATAAGTCCAAAAATATATCTAACATCTAACAATAAATAAATAATACAACAAATAATATTTACGCATGCACAATATTTAATATAATAATCCTAAAAATACAAATATCTATGTCAAATTACCAAACTATCCTTAGTTGAAAAAGTGAGGGTGACAATACTACCCACCTTAGAAAAAATTTATTCTCGAAATTAAGGAAAAAACTAACTACCAAAAGCAAATAATACAAACAAGAAAGAATTATACCTCACGGCTCAAACATATATGGATATCGCTCGCGCATCTCGGTCTCTCGTTCTCATGTACTCTCTCCTGACGAGTGATGCCTCCATGCGACGCACACCATAGGAATCGTTTGATTCCTCAACACCTTCTCTCTCTAATCCAGAATCTTAACTGGCTGTCCTGGATAGCTAAGAGTAGGGTCCACTTCTGTAGATTGCCCAACTCTAAAGGGTAAGAAGTGTGCCACCTTAGTTAGTCTATCCACAATAACCCAAACTGCATCTTGGCCAGCTGGACTCCTTGAAAATCCTGTAATGAAGTCTACGGTGATGTACTCTTATTTCTACTCCAAAATTGGAAGCAGTTGGAGTAGTCTGATGTTCATCCCTAACTTGGTGACACACCAAGCACTTTGCCATAAACCATGCTATATTTCGCTTTATCCCGTGCCACAAGTAATGCTACCTCAAGTTTCTGTAAATCTTTGTACCTTCCGGATGAATAGAGTATGCTGAACTGTGAGCCTCCGATATTTTCTCCTGCCTAAGCTCTCCATTAGGAACATAGAGGTGATCCCCATACCTCAAAGTCCCATCTTCATGTATCCTCAGTCCAGTCGGCAATCCAGCCTTAGTCATCTATCTAAGCCTCTGAAATCTCACATCAATCGGCATAGCTTCCTTGATACGCTCCACCAATGATGATTGTACTTGAAGGTTCATCAACTTTGTGACTTCTCCTGGCATAACCACCTATATGCCCAGCTGCTCCAAATTATATAATAATTCCTTCTATGTTGTCAAGAAGTACGCCATCGGTCTCCTACTCAATGCATCCACTACTGCATTAGCCTTGCCCGGATGGTACTGCAGCTCAATGTCAAAATCTGCCATCAACTCGAGCCATCGTTTTTGTCTCTGATTCAGATCCTTATGAGTATAGACATACTTTAAGCTCTTATGATCTCTATAGATCTTCGCAGTCTCTCCGTATAAAGAATGCCTCCAAAGTTTCAAAGCAAATATCACTGCTGCAAGCTCCAAGTCATTAGTGGGGTAGTTCTTCTCATGGATCCTCAACTGCCAAGAACCATATGCTACCACCTTATCGTGCTGCACCAAGATGCAACATAATCCTTTTCCAAAATCATCGCTATAAATAACAAATTCTCCCAGTCCAGTAGGTATGGTCAAGATCGGCGATGTAGTCATGCGTTTCTTCAACTCATCAAATGCTATATGACACTCCTCTGTCCAAATAAACTTTTGTTCCTTGCGAGTTAACCTTTTCATAGGCTCTGCGATCCTCACAAATTTCTCTACGAACCTCCGGTAATATCCAGCAAGTCCTATAAAACTCGCACCTCTGAGACGTAGGTTGCGGTTGGCCACGTCTCTACTGTTGATATCTTAGTTGGGTCCACTGATATGCCTTCTCCCGAGATAATATGCCCAAGAAAAGAGATATTATCTAGAAGAAACTCGCACTTGCTCAGCTTAGCATATAACTTCTACTGCCTCAATGTTTCTAGCACCTTCCTAAAATGTTCCTCGTGCTCCTCATGGATCTTCGAGTACACCAAAATATCATCGATGAATATGACCATAAACTGGTCCAAGTACTGATGGAATACTCGGTTCATTAATTTTATAAACACAGTTGGCGCATTTGTCAATCCAAAGGGCATTACCAAAAACTCGTAGAGACCATAGCGAGTCCTGAAAGCCCTCTTCTGAATATCCTTGCCCTACACATTCACTTGATGGTATCCCGATCTCAGATCAAACTTAGAAAACACTCGTGCTCTTGTCAGTTGGTCAAACAAGTCATCAATCCATGGCAGAGGGCACTTATTCTTGATGGTCACTACACTAAGGTCTCTATAATCGATGCACATGCGGACTATTTTATCTTTTTTTTTGGAACGAACAACACTAGGGCTCCCCAAGGCAATGCACTTGGCCTAATGAATCACTTGTCCTGCAACTCTTGCAACTGCATCTTTAGCTCATCTAGCTCCATCTTTTCCAGCCGATATATATTAGAAGATATCGGTGCTGCTCCCGGCACTAACTCAATAGTGAACTCGACTTCTTTGTCTGGTGGCAGAGTCGGCAACTCGTCTGGAAAGACATCTGCAAACTCTTCAATAATTAATGGCAGCACAACTTCCAAAGCCATGCAAGCTCTACCGTACTGGCCTACTTCCTTCTCTGTAGTTTCTCTCATGAACTCAAACTCTGGCTAGCATGGTGGTTTAAAGATAGCACAACCTTTATGGAAATCTAATACTGCATGGTATTGACTAAGCCAATCCATCCCCAACACTACGTCAAAATTTTGCATTGGAAATATTAAAAGTCGAGCTCTCATCTCCTGACCATAAATAATAACTGAACAAGTCCTACAGGTACTAGGTACAGGCACTATTCCTCCCCCGGTAATAATCCTCCAACTGTTAGGCAAAGGTGAAGTAGCTATTCTATGCATTACTACAAATCTAGATGATATGAATGAAAGAGTGGCCCAGAATCAAATAAAACGGTGGAAGGTACTGATACGACTAGAATAATACATGTAATAGCCTATCCTTCAGTCTCTTCTTCTCCCTAAGTCAGTAAAAATACTTGTCCTTGCCTCTAAGCTCATGTCTGCTGTCTGGCTCTCTCGAATTGCACTTCCTGAGATGCCAAGGGTGGTCCTCTTTGGTGGCATCCTGGTGCTGGTAGAGGAAGTACTACTCCTCCTCCTTAGTTGGTTGCTCCTGGTGTCGGTACTGTTGGCTTCTGCCCTCCAAATTGAATAATATCTCTACGTTGTGGACAATTCTGAGCCTGATGATGTCCTGGTCCGCAGATTAAGCAAGTTTCCAATTTTTTCCTGCACTTCTTTTGCATGTACCCCTTCTTGCCATAGAAATGGCAAGTCAAAAATTCTCTGAGCTGGTAGGGCCACATCCTTTATTGCTGTTGATGTCCCATTGGTCATCTGATAGGCCCTCCTTGTTGCGTCTTTGCTGGTCCTTTTTGAATTCTCTATTGATTCCTTTTTCCCTTACTGATGGCCTCCTAAATCCTGGCCTCCGTCAATAATTCAGCATAAGAGATCCGGAACTGTAAGCTGGTATAATATTGAAGCTCCTGAGTCATCCCGTGATAAAATCTTTTAGCTTTCTCCAAGTTATTGGGTATCATAACGGTGGCATATCTACTGAGGTGGCTAAACTCTGAGTCATACTCATCGACCGTCCTGTTCTCCTGCTCCATATGGAGGAACTGCTTGTACAATGCATCATACACAGTGGCTAGGAAATATTTCTTCTAAAAGTACTCTAAGAATTGCTCCCAAGTCTAGTGTATACCCCATTGGCGCTCAATCGATTCCCACTAGTGATGAGCATTTTCTTCTAACTGAGCCCTCATGTTTATCATCCATAAGTTCGTAGGCAGCTGTGATGCCTCCAAAAGCTTCTTAGTGCTGGTTATCCAAGTTGTGGTCTCCTCTGGAATCTCATTGCCTTTATATGGTTTGGGGTTCATCTGCACAAAATTCATAACTGAACCAACACGCGCTTGTGGCACTAGAGCTAGTTCTTGGGCTGGTGCATGTGCAATTACAGCCATCCTCTCAAGTGCTGCCAGGAATCCCTGCCTCATCTCGATGACTTCATGCCTCTGCTCTGGGGCTTGCTGTCACGACCCGCACCCAAAAAATCGGGCATGAGTCGTGGGTACGTCCAGCCTACGCCGCAGCATCGGCGGTAGAACGCTATCTAGGTCAACTATCTAGATAACAATCTCACGCAATCAATATATAAACCTGTCAAGATCTCAACTCCAAACGGAGGAGCAATATCATAATGATAATCAAGTACTCAATCACGAATCTAAGCACGATAAGATAATAAAGAAGACTAACAACTCCAAAGTCTAACCAACAACAACTACTACAACAACCACAACATCAATAATAATAATACAACATCCTGAATCAAATACAATACAAGGTCTCAAACCACAACCGGAGACAAATTCGGTGCTAAAAGCTAATAAAAACAATAACAAGGTCCTAGTGATCCCGGCTACCAACCCGGAAATTACCCCTAAACTAGAGGGTCCCTGTCTGCACCATCGACGGGCTCAGGTCGATAAAACGTCGAACACCACTCCTCCGGATACTCTAAAAAATATGTCCAGTCAGGACTGGAGCAAGTACATCTCTAACAGCAGTTCCATTTAAATAATAAAAACTATAAAACAGTTATAGCAAGTAGCAAGGTAAAGGAAATAAAGTATGAACAAGAAATATACATATCACTGGTGCATAAAGATAAAGATGCATGAATATCAGAAGCAAGATAGTAATGACTGCAAGATACAAGAAATCTAAACTAAGAGTAAGTCCGTGCACATGAACGTGTAGTGAGTCCAGCATGAAATACATATAGTGAGTCAAGTCCAGAAACATGTAAGTGAGACCAACAAGAATGCAAGTGAGTTCAGACTATAAAGAATAAACTCGGTGTCTTTGAAATACTTATTTCGACATGTAAACGGCTAAGGGTAAGTACGGCTCACCGTGCACTGGGTGCGCGGCTGCTATCATTCCAGATTAGACCAGAGGGAGTGATTCCTGATGATTCCAGATGGGAATATTTACATGTCTACTTGAGTATTTCTCTGTCCCGACTAATACAAGTAAATCCAAGACCTGACACATAAATCAAGTATGAGTCCAGCCTGAAACATGAGTGATGCCTGTAGGTGATGCCAGTAGTGATTCCAGAATAGAGGCCAGAAACATGAAAAATACGTGTCACAAGTAAATGAATCCAGAAATACCAGTCAGTGTCCCGTGTTGTGCTAGAATAATCATATGATATTATACTAGAAGCTGAATCATAATAATCATCAGATAATAAAAACTATCAGAGAATGTACTCGCCTGACATCCTGAGCAACTAGCGATCCGAACTGGTATCGCAAGGACCTATTACAAAAAAGTAAGATTAAACAAGGTTCTAATGAGTTAAACAGATATAAAATAATTAAAAATAGGCTTCTAGGGTCGTTCTAGGTCAAACGGGTCAAACCGGTGAAATCTGGGTCAAAAAGTCAACTCTGGGTCCAAAAAGTCAACTCTGGGTCAAAACTAGGTCAAAAGTTGACTTTGGCGGTCAACCGAGTCAACTACGGTCAAGTCTAGGTCAAACTAGGGTGCTCCTAAAATTTTAGGTCAAAACTAGGTCATTAGGCTAATAAACCCTCAAACTCGCCTCCTTGAGATACCGGGATACCCTCGGTATCCGATACCTTACCCTACGCTATACGCCCCGCCTATACCTCTAAAATCTATGCTAGCATGCATAAATATATACACATATACATAAAAACCTATCTCTAAACTCAAACCTAGGCAATTGCTCAAAAAACCCGCTTGAAACTCAATACCTTGGATATCTCAAGGTATTGAGATACCTTGGTATCTCAAGGTATTGAGATACCTCTCTAAACTCAACCCTACTACCCCTCTAGCTAACTAACTATGCATAAACATATATATCTAG